>JAHZNE010000650.1:0-19557 GCA_027744055.1 Callyntrura sp. NNG-2020
AAGCAGGCATCACCACAAGGCATCTCATCATGCACTTGATCAACACGGGCAGAGGCAAGGTGCAAAAATCTAACGTCTGATTTTGAACATTACTCTCCAATTTTTCAACTAGATGTTATCATAACACGTAGTTGTGGTGGTTGTGATCATCTGTCTGTTAGTTTTCATATTTACTCCCTTTTCAACGAATGTACCAGCCCAAAATTACAAAGGGAAAAAACCAGTAAGAGTCTTTTTGGGACAAAAAATCCTCGTTTTGTCGTTTTAACCATGTAAACACAAAAAGAACAAGGCCAAATAAAGGTATGAAAACATGCAACTAGAATTAAGGCCACACAGGAATATACACAACAACAACAAAGGATCAAATATGTTCCATTACTTTTTTTATTCAATGCAGAATGCGGGCATGGCAAAATGAAGCAACATTGTGATAAAAGTTAGATGTAGTAGCATCACTCAAGTATAGCAGCACATTACCCAAATTGTTTTTATGTATCTATTTAGTTTAAATGGGTATATATTAACGACGAGGGCACCATTCTGACGAGTTCCTTTTCTTTTCATAATTCCTTATCCCTTGTGAACTTTTAGCATGGGATATAGTGTACAGTGATCTTAAAATGAAACGAATGTCTATGGGTTACCTGCATTTTTTATTTTGGTATTTAGCTGAGGAGGTAGCTTGGAATCAAACCTAACGGGCAAAATGCCAACTTAAACGTTCCTTAATTTTCCTTTTTCAGAACACAGCACAAATATTTTGTTTACGAGTTGAAACTTTTTTCATCTTATTTCTAGCTTCGTTTTTTGACCTTGGTACTCCGAAACCCGACAGTAATGGTGGTAGTGGTGACGATAACACCTTTTCCTTACTCATCAACCTGGGAAATGCATCCGAGATAGTCCCCAAGTTCAGCATAAGACTTGGTGAAAATGATAGCCTTGCACGTGATCTGAATCGGAGCGAAACGAAACGGAAAAGGACGCAGTACCGTTTCCGTTGTACAGTTCCTAAGAGCCACTATAAAATCTCAGAGATTGCCAACTATTTGGACGCCGCAATTACATTCATTATCCCCTGTATCCTGATAACGTACTTGAATGTGCGGATTTCAATTTCAGTGTGGAAATTAATGAATGAACGACAGAAAATTGTGGTGTCACCTTCATTAACAACAAATAGAGCCACAGCGGCTTTGATCGAAATTGAGATCAGCACACCTGAAAGAGACTTGCCGGTATTACTGAAGGACAAGATGAACAATACCTTTGGCTGCCAAAATCACGGCGAGGCTTGTCGTTCACCATCCGTTCGTGATGATGGAACTACACCAAATAACTTTGAACACGAAAAATCTGAAAGTGAAAGGTGTCAATGGCACATAGACGAGCAAGATCAGAGGAAAATTAGTGGTACTTGCTTTGAAAAGTCGTCGCACGACGGAGTTTTTCGCTACACAGCTTCTTCACTCAACCAAACTGAACAAGGAATAAGATTGCGTGAAAGTAAGCTCTCGGTTCGGTGGAACTGGACTCGTTACATGAGATATTGCATCGTGTAATTATGCAACAGCGGCTGTTTACATAAAAACGTAATTACTGAGTTACGATTTTGTGTATCTAGATCGTCATCCCCGATGGGAATTGGGAGGAAACAATCGTGTTATGAAACGAGAGTCGTCAAATTACTCCCGACCATACGAGAATGAAGGTTACCAGGAATTCTCATCATCAAAATTCGTCTGAAGTACGAGTTACGAAAACTCTATTACTTGTATCAACCATGTTTCTCGTCTTAAATCTTCCTCTACATACCATCCGGTGCGCTCACTTTGTTCAGGTAAATGGATTCCTAATGAAATTCAAAATGCTTTAGTAGTAAATGACAAACTCAATTAATCGTATCATATATCAATATTACCCTGCATTCACACATGTAATTTGAAAAAGGTAATTTTTTCTCGTTTATTATTTCCACACACACTAAAGTTTCATGTTACGAGAGTTTTTGGTAGCGTCTTATGACGATTTGTAAACCACAGTTTCCCCTACTCCGAATTATTCGTTGTGCCAGCACAGTCGTCCGTCCTATAAACCACAGAAGTAAAATTTGGAAACAGGACTACGAAGTGTGAGTGTTATAATGTGGTGATGCGAGGAAAATTTCTGCTTGAAAAATCAAGGACAACACATTGAGTTGCGAGTTGCGACACATGTATTTATTTTAGTCCAAGAATCCTTTGACAGTATAACTGCTACGGTACAGTATATTACATATTCATATTATTATTACTTATCTCTTATCTTATAACTGCAAACTGCCAGAAATGATACCAGTGGTAGTTTCAACAACTCTCAAACATTCCAAATGTACGATAGAACTCTCATCACTGAAATTAGATTGTCATGGTGATATGCTGACATGATGCATGAGATAGATTCTTAAGTAGAGTTGCATCCTGCCTAAATTGCTACGTAAGCATTTTAGGAATGCACGTATTGCTATGGATGTGAACTTTCAAGTCACCCAGTTAACGAGCAGCATTAGCAGTAATAACTAGTATGCTTCAAATAGTAACTTGCATGTGGGATCGTAACAGAAACTTTACGGAGTTTTCTTTTATTTTAAGTCCCGTCGTACAATATTTCATTAGTTTAACTGGAGCTCCTTTATTCCGTTCACGTAGTACATTTCGTCGAAATGATCTCTTGGGAGAACCCAAAGGTGGATCTCAGGGGGTCTATCGTCATACTTTATTAAGCAATATTTTATAGGTACCGAGTATCGAAAACATAATTTTTCGTTTATTTGTGGCTTATAAATAATGCTGTTACGAAATAAAATGTACCAATTTGCGGATTTTCTCGTTAAGGTTGTCATTTAAAAGTTTAGCGCCAACCCCGCGGGACCTAAAGGTCAAACAGATGGGTTCATGTTCATGCTTATTACGTTATGCCACCATATAGAATTGATTCAGCAGCAAAGAGGTTCTGGGGGATAAGTAGTGGGTTTAAAGAACAGGTATAAATTCCCGACGGATTCGTGTCCAGACAGACGGACATAGGAGAGACATCGTGACAACTTCAACACAAAGTTAATACGGCATTCATTCCTATAAAGCCCAAAAGAAATTGTGCTAGTTGTAAATTCAAGAAAGTGAAGAAAGTCTACGTGCATTACCTATTTGTACCAAAACGAATCGGGAACTCAGCATTAAAAGTTTTGGCTCAACTGTCTGGAATCGGAATGACACAAACATCTTTAAACAGGAGAGAAGTGTCTCTTGCATCCCATTCCATTTCATATCGTTTTCGTGTATCGCTTTCCGGCATAATCGAACATATCATGTTTTGCATTTGCAACTCTATTTGCAACTTCCAACGGTTTAATAGCCTACCGTAGGAGGTAGGCCTTTTAACATTTGGGAAAGCACAACTTTCGATTTCTGCTTACTACGTATCTTAAAATGTAGTACTGGAAAGATGGCATGTGCATTTCACATGTCGCTGTCATTTCAGTACATCCCATAATTCCATCTATGTTACTTGAAAGTTTTAGCAGGTTAAAAATAGAGCTGTGTACAGCTACTACTAGGGAGGATTGGTACCCAGGTTTATCAACTTCTTCCTTTGAGAATGGCAGTCGTAGGTACTGATGGTGATAACGAAGAAAGAAATTAGTTGGGAACAATGTTGAGTAAAATAATGAGTGAAGATGAAAGAGCAGATAATGATAGCAACGTCAAACTTGTTATGGTTCATAGGTTCGTTACGTGTCATGTGTGTATAAAGTGGATTTCCCACCATACTTTAGCTTTTAGCAATACCAGGAAAGTCTTTTGATCACGGACACGATTGTCCTTACCTTAGTCGGGGAACTCGGTAGCTTATTGTTAATGTTGCTTTTCTGAAATTGGCAGAAACGGGAAATTTAATATTCCATCTATTGGATGAGAATTATAGTTAATTTTTCATCTTCGACAGCATTTGTTTTCATACTTTGATACTTTGTTACGGTTTACGGTGTACAAACTGGCTGTTAAATGAGAGTTCTCCCTTTTCCAGAAAAGGTTTTTGTTATTAATATACACTACTATAGTTTTATCTAAAAATTTGTCGGTAGAAATTCCTAATACTTTCTACACTGGGGAATTATGATGCGTAGATGTTCATTCTGTAAAAAATCATCGATGCCCCATGTTAAATTTTGAGATACAGGCTCATTGGTGCGACAAATTTAAATTCACTTATCTTTGATAATTTGCATATTATTTAAATTTATTTTCTTATTTGCATGTTATTTAAATTTGTTGCTAATTTACATTTACGAATAATTTATTAGTTTGGTAAGCTGTGTGGGTACCAGGGATTATGAAGGTTGGTTAGCAGCAAGGATATTGGCGGGTGGGTACCACAAAAATGTTGGAGGGTGGGTACCACCAAGTAGTTTGACGGTTGGGTACTGGTACCATCAAGTAGTTTGACGGTTGGGTACCGGTACCACCAAGTAGTTTGGTGGGTGGATACCGGTACCATCAAGTAGTTTGGTGGGTGGGTACCTGTACCACCAGGTAGTTTGGTGGATGGATAAGGGTACCACCAAGTAGTTTACTGGGTGGATACCGGTACCACCAAGTAGTTTGGAGGGTGGGTACAACCAAGTAGTTTGGTGGGTGAGTACCACCTACCGCCAAGTAGTTTCGTAGATGAGTGCCACCAAGGATTTTGGTGGGCAGATCCCACCAATGAACTTGGATGTCGGTGGCTCCACACACTTCGATCACTTGGACAACGCATTTTTAAGATGTTCTGTTTTTGTTCCAACTGGTGACCCGGTCCGGTCGTCGGTTGGCACAAATACTCCTATAAAAAATCGAATTTCAGAAACCTGCGTGAGCTCCATAGATCAATCATTGTACAACACAGTGTATCTTCTTTACGGCCTCTACAAGATCGTGATCATATTTTAGATGGGATAGACCATTCCATGTTATAATATGAGCTACACACGCTCATTTAAAGGGCGTAAAAGTGTACAGGGGACGCCTAAAAAGACCCGTGAGGGCTCTCGTTTTAATACTATGGTAATTTTAGCTTAAGTATTTTCACTCTTTCGTGATACAACAGCTAACGGCGTAGGTTTATTTGAAATAAGATCGGCTTCTGTAACTAAAATACATAACTAACTAAATCCTTTTAACTTGATTTTTTCCTAGAAGGCAAATCGCCCACTCGCTCCTATGATAATTTTCCATTTAATATTGTAAATTTAAGTATATTAAATTGTTATCAAAAAGTTTCGCGGTTGGTTTTGCACGAGCGGTCGTGCCTAACAACCCTCCCTTTAGTTTCTTAGACTATCTACTACTAAGTATAGTATAACATAACGATCATTGACAGCTTGAGTACAATGAACCATGTAAACCAGATCACAAATATACGCTTTTAGAAGCCAGAAGCCACGCTTTTTAAAGATTCTTGTGTAATAGTTACTATTTAGTAAAATTATCATTTTTGCCACATGTCAGTACCGTAAAGGTAGAAAGCGGAAAGAAATAGGTAAATAAGCATCATAAACATTTAAAACAATTGAGACAAAACAAAATATGGTAAACTGCATTCGTGTCCGCAGGTAACCGAATACGAAGAGGAACTTCAAAGTTCTGTTTTCTCTATACAATACACTAGAATTCTCCAACATGGTAAACGTATTCGTAAACGTTTTCTCATAAACGAAAACGAGCTTTCGCATTCTGTTTTCGCCAATCGATAAAAAAAGGCTTATCCACTGATGTTAACGTCCTATATAGGGGAAATGTGACACCACAGGAAGTGCTGCAACCTAAAGGTCGCTTTTACTTCGTTCTATGGACCATTCCTCAAACTTGGTATACGAGTATCGCTACATCAATTTTAGTGTACCAAGGTGACCCCAATTGGCACCAGTGACACCTTAACTCCTTAATGTGGTAAGCGGATTATCTCGTGAACGAAAGGTAATTTTAAAATTGTTTTCGCCAATCAAGCTGGGGTCACCAATTGATGTAGACGTTCTTTATTGGGAACATGTGAAGTCACCCAATGTTCGCTTTTTATTCGTTTTATGAACCACTTCTCAAAAATGAGTTAAATACGTTTACCAAGCTTGATCACATCTCTATGGATGCAATGGGGGTCAGAGTTCAAATTGCGCATTTCCTTTTGGATACTACGTAATACGTGATATGACGTGTGAAGTATCAAAAAGGTACTATTATTTGAATAGAATTTAAATTTCAGATCACCCCAGCAATTGATTGTGGGGCAAAGCGAGAAACTTGTTTGTTTGTTGATTTTACTCCAGAATTTGTATTGCGTGGTATAAAAGGTTCTCTACGCTTGGAGTAAACCACTATTATTGAACTTATTATTCTTTTTAATGTTTAGTACTACGTTGGTTTTTACTACGCTCTTGTTATTTATACATTTCATGTTATGATTACGGTAAAAAAAGAATTGGATTGCAAAGGAAAAAGCAAATATAGGATTTCATAGGACTACCCATTCTATTACAGGCTGTAGCTGCGCTAGGCGCTAGCAAACTTCATGGTTCACTTACTTACATTACAAAACGAAATACTCATTAATTGTAATCATCTTCATATCTTTTTCTGTCTGCACTGTTTTGCACCCATATATTGTTTATCACAAACTTACTCGATTGCCATTCATACGTCATATCACATAGTTCGTGATTGGATAAAACTTACTTCATTCAAATGTAACTTAACAATGCTCTAATTTAAGAATTTCAAAAATATTGCAGCAATGATTTACCATAACAATTTGTATAAAAATGAAGCCAAAAAAGATCGTTTTGTTCATTAGTTTTGAAATAATGGGAGAAGACCCACTAGTTAAAATAAAGCGTGTTTGGTCATGTATGTACAAAATGTGCATCGCAATACAATACCAACAGTCTATGTACATAATAGTCTGAAACAAACTTCAAAAAAAGGATCAAGTACGGTACGGCTTTTTCATAGTTTTAATAAAAATTCTTTTCTTTGCCATATGAGCGTTATCCCATCCTTGCGTTTTCAGACTTGTAAACAAAATTTCCACTTTCACTTGCACATATTCTGGCTAGCTTTTCATGTGTGTAAAAAGGGGGAGAAAGTTATTGCTCTGTAGTTGCACAAAAAGCAACATCTGAATTATTTTCACATGGGAGCAATTCGTTTTGTTTTATGGCTGCCTGACTGAAAAGGTTGCATACAACGATTGTCTAATGCATCATAGCTACAGCTGTAGTGAATAGTAAATGAAATTGGAATGCATTTGTTTTAATATCTAGTCAAATTTAGCCTGTTCAATACCCACGAGTGGGAAAACACTTTTCTCGTTCCCCGCCGTCAAGTTTGGAAGTGGTACAGCAATACATCAAGCAAGAGGTAACCGATTCGTTATCGAACCAGAATTCGTTTGTTAGAAGGTTTTTTACAGTTGTCCTTTTACGCCCGTCGTACTCCACCCAATAAAAGCGAAGGAATTATGCAAAGAGGTGAAAAGAACATGGTAACACGACCGTTGTAGACGTTGTAGCTTTCACTCACGTTTTTTTCGAAAAAGTTAACATTCTCAACGAATAAATTCTAGTTGATAAATATTTAATACTATTTAACCTCGTTGGATCACACTAGCGTACTAATGATCGATGGATGGTAACTTTTGGATTATAGGTAATTCAATCCTTTACTACTATGCACAGTGAAACAAAAGAAGCAGCACTATGGGAACAGGAAGGGGGCGAGATGGGGACAATCCTAACCGGGAGAGAATATCTCACCAAACGCAAACTTAAATCTTCATTTCAAAACTTACTACATGTACTTTTCTCATTTAAAATTACTTTGATCACTTAGAAACAGTCGTAAATGGAAAAATACATAACACATGGAGATTATGAGGATATTGGAAAGAGGATATAGAAGTGGCTGGTGAGATTCTTCCCTGATATGCATAAGGGTCTCTAACCTTCCATGTAGTGAATTCGTACAAAAACCTTGAACGAACGTGGATTTGTAGTGGCCAAGTTTTAATCAAATACTAATTTGCTCATAAACATTAAGAATTGGACTTTAAGAAGTCAAATTTTAATGGTTTGTTTTGTAGTGTATAGCGTATTAAACCCGAGTCTAATATATAACCTATATTAAATTATTTGATCAAAAACTTTAAACATGCCAACTTTTGGCCTGATGTTCAGTTCTGTTTAGTTTGTTTTCATGTGTTATTTCGTATAGATTTTTGTATTGTCCTAAGTCCTATCCTATATGCCTGACGAATCTGCCGATACTTAATACACGTAAGAGCCGAGAGGATTAGATTGTAAATGGAAAAAGTTTTCAAAATTTAAAGTAGTTTAAATAAAGTAGTAGTAAAAAATTACTTGAAAGTAGTTTCCCCGTAAAGTAGTCGACACCGTATTATTACTATTTATAAACTTCTTTTCACGTAAAACTTGCTGTGTGGATTCATGGCAAGTTACAACTTGTAAGATGTTAGTTTGTCCTTGAAGTACCGTGTACATAAAAATATCCGTCTGGCGCTGGATTCAATATATAAGCACCAACTGTACTGCAACAGGAAACTTGACGGTGTATGTAATATTTAGTAATGTGTGAGCAGTTGGTAGACCTTATTAAACACAATAATTTTTACCACGGCTAGTCGTGTTGAGAAACTTTATGCAAATTTTAAAATTACAAAGAAATACATATGCCACCGACACTATGTAGGCTAGCCCACATGCAATTATGTGAACCGCGGTTATTGGCAGGAGCGGACAAACTTTTCAAAAGGAATTAAAAGGAGCAGGGGGCATACTGTATTTGCTTGCATAATGTTAGGTGACAAGAGCCAACTTTTCAAATTAAACTTTTCTCCCAACCATCTTGTTTACTGACCCTTATTTATAACTTTATAAGTTCTCCTTTGTACCAGCTAGACCCCTTAAATTTAAAACGGCAATGTTCCTTAGCTAAGCAAAAGCAAACATTGTCGATTAACATCCATCATACGTATCATAAGTAAATGATAAAAAAGGCCGTTTGACCGTAGACACGTGTAGCAAAGTACGTTAACTTCTAAAAGTCTATTTTGGTAAAGGAAATTGCTATTTTTGTGACAAACGGTGTGCATTTTGTGTTTATGAATAAGTGTATATATAATAAGGTACATTTTATTTAGCTTTTCAACATTCATACCAAACAACACTTTATTGTGTTATCGACAATTTTATCGACAACATAATTTGTCAGTTTTCTGTTTCTTCGAACACGTGTGTCAACACCAGCAAATAGTGTGTGTGCACTTTGCAGCAGATGCACTCCTTTCCCCCTCCCCTATTAACATGTTTTTCTTTGAAAAGAAAATCCAATTGCCAAACTATTTTTCTTAATAAACTCTTTTTCTATAACAGTATGTGAGAGGAGCTTACGACGGAAGAGAAATACTCCGCGCAGTCCAACCTTGGGCAAATCTCTTGTTTAACACCAACTTTGCCGTAAATTTCTTGTTATACTGTGCCAGTGGAAGGAATTTTCGTAAATCTCTAAAGCGCATTATTAAGTTTCGTCTGTTGAGTAAGGCTCCTCCTACTCAACTACATTCCACATCTCTTCATCCTTATCGTCAGAGCAGACAGGATTCTGCCGGAGTCACTAGACCGCAATCCTGGAGAAGGAGCGATGTACCAGATGGGGCATCCCAAATTATAGAGGACTACACTTCGGATATTGCTACGGGAATAGAGGTAAAAATGCCTCCGGGAACGGAGTTGCTGGAACTGGAAACTATTGTTGGAGTAGAAGACGGTTCAATATCTTTCATTGAGGCAGGAAACGAAGAGAGTATGACTGTTTAAATTGAAATCATCTATTGTATATGATCTCTAGCATACATTGTTTGTAAGTCAATGAGAAAGTTTACCTTTGCGTTCCTATTATGTATGTATTTCTATTTCCTATAAGTATCTGTGGTTTTAAGAAAGAATGTAAGTTCTTTTGTTGTTCTTGTAATAGAGCAAGGAGAAAGCCAACTGAAAAAGGACCACACACCGTGCTGCTCTTTACATTTCGGCTTTTTGAAAAAGGAAATGATATTTAATCCTTAGGCAGAAAAGTAGGTCTGGCTTTTACGAAGAGTCTAGTTGGAGTTGTACTGCCCAGTAGTGCATTCAAGCAGTAGTCAACACAAAACCGACACCGAAGCCTATACTTACCAACTTACACTGTGTAATAGACGAATACTACTTGCGACTGTTTGCGAAATCGAGGAGATTGACATTATGTATTAAATGTAATGGAAGTTTTTTTTTTTAAAAAAAAGGTGTTACAATAAGTTTAGGAACAATATATAACAGTATATGGGATACCTAAATATAAAAGTATGTATGCTAACATTAAATGCTTCTGTAAAACAGTTATTTTCGTCGTTTTCTCTCACGGCAAGCTAGTAATGGGTGAAGATGACAGTTTTGCGTCGCATGGATATAAACCCACCCAATGGTTACGTTTTATCAGACAATATATTTGATGACAACGTAGGTCTTTATTACGTTTTCTTTTTTCATTCAGTTGCTACATTGCTTCTTTATAAATACCAACGTTTCTTTTGGTTCTCGTATGCTTACACAAGTTATTAAAATGGAAGAATTGGTTTCGTCGATCGTTTCTGACGAATGATGTGATCAGGCATGTATGATCACAATAAAAAAAACTGGCTTTATGCAAGATGAAGGCCGGATGCCAAGTAAACCTTTTTATGTTCTCGAAAATTATGTTTTAGTAGAACCCTTTGACTTACCCCTCCCCAGTTTTATAACTTCCATAAAAAAAAGAAACAAAATGAAAGAAAAGGGATCAGAATTTTTCGTTTTTGCTGACATGCGATGCACTCTGATCTTGTGTTAAATTCTTGTTTGATGTGTCGTGTACATTTCTACAACCTACAAGTTACGTTACTACTTACTACCCTAGCAAATAGTATAATCTGTACGAAGAGACGATGTTACATAGAGGATAGGGAGCAACATTAATAAATTGGCTTGTTTATTAGGCAACTAGTATTTGTATCGGAAATATACCTAGGCACTTATATTTTGCGCAACTACTTGTAAGTATAAAAAGTTAAATATTTGACGTCAGAGTATGTTTGCTTTGATGGAAGTAAATTAACATGCTATAATCGTACTACTTTGCAATTTTACATGGAATCGTTATATGCAGTTGCAAATAAATGAATCATGTTTCATCATATATGCTATACCTGAAATGAAATATTCATGGATGGCGGTGTATTTTTCCTTTCCGTGTGCAAACAAGGCTAACTTTGGGCTGTTATTATAATAATATGCTTTAGTGAATAACTATAACTAATGGTAAGATGGTTAATCAATTACCTTTTTTAAATAAAAATTACCAATTTAAGTAATATACGCTTTCAAAGAGAAAATAAGAAAATGAAAATAAATGTTTTTATTGTTTGTACAAATTATAATTTAATGAAAAAATGTATTATTTATGTATTAAAAGGGTTTTGGGAGACTGAACATTATCAAAGAAAGCTTTCTCCAACAAAGTATATAATATATAATATAACAACTGGTTAGGGTGAACGATTGCACATCTAAGTTTTGTGTATAAAGTTAAGATTTTTTTGCCTTTTTGAGAAGAAACGAGAATATTATGATGATTACGATATGATTGTACTTATACTCGTATTGTTACTATTGGAAAATTTGGTTTTGTTTGTCGGGTTAATTTAGTGCAGGTTAAATATGTCTTGGCTATTTATGTGTACAGCACCAGTTTGATACAACGTCAACAAGCCATGCCCATGACTCTACAATGGTATACAATACAATTATCTTCCTTCCCACACCAGTTTCATTAGATTGGTTTATCTATTTGTGCATTAAACCTTTTATGTAACAACGCAATAACCACTCATCCTCATAAATTATTTGCTAAAATAAAATATCAATAAGGTAATATTCAGCTCAATACGTTTTTTTTACTAAATTGTATGTTGTGTGAAGAGCAAACGAAAACAATACCTCTTCAATGTTTTGTAACGTTTTGTTTGCGCATTTGTCATTTTTCTCGCAATTTAGCTATTTTAGCTGTAACTGTTTGTTTTTCCTCCTCGTAGACCTGGATTCATCTTGCTTCTTTGTTGGTTCCTCAAGATTCAGCTTATTAATAAAATATTATATCAAGTCCATTGTAGGGTCGCGTATGGTATGGAATTAAAGCTCTTTGGTTGACAATATTGGCATGAAATAACGCAAAAAATAAATGCACACAAGTACATCATGAATCAAGAACAACGTGCTAACCTGAAACATTTGTCTACAAAAAATTATTTGTAAAATCCCGTTTCTTTCGTAAAGTCGAGTGTATTCACATTATTCACAGATGCCAATACTTTCATCGTGAAGACAAGATTGGCATTATGAGTCTGACACGATGAGAGTAAAAAAATAAATTTGTGCAAAGCAAACAAATTATAAATGGAAAGTAATAAAATCACACTTTTCTATATGTACGTTCCCATGTAAAGCATGACACGTCATTAAACGAACAAACACCATCGTTCATTTATAAGTTCGAAAGGTTCCCTTTATTTGTATTGGTTACCGAGAGTTTTGTGTTTGTAACTGTTGCTGTGTATCATACCCATAATGCCGGTCTTCGTGGTTTTCAAACAGTGTTACGACGACAGTAGTTAAGAATTTTTCCCAACACTCTCACTGTGACATTTAATATTTATATATAAAAATAGTAAATTTAAGAATGAAATTTAACAGAAGTTGCTTGATGGCTGGAGCTAAACTATATAAAAAATCATCCAACGTTTTTTTTCAAAATCATTTGAAATCTAATCGTAGAAGACCCAAAACATTTTGCTTTTTACTATTTCTACTACTTCTTGGGGGTATAACCAATTATAGACAATAGCAGCAATGACACCGTTGCGTGGAATCCACATTTCCATTTGCCATGCAAGCATTCAGGACTCTTGGAACAGGATGGAGTCCCCCCGGCGGACAAGATGGACTATAATCCTATCCCTTAATGCATTGAGGACCCTCTCCCTCCCAATCCTTCTAATGTAAAATGACCCAAACTTGGAGGGAATTGTCTCTCTCATCCCCCTTGTTCCGGTAACTATATGTAAGTATATTAATCTAGTGAAATTGTTTTGCAAGAAATATGTGAGCATTGTTCATCTATTTTATTAAAAGTTTCACTATACACATCAAATTAGATATTCATACGGATTGAAAAAGTGAAAATGCGTATTACAACAAAGCGTGGGTTTGATTTTTCATAACAAGGGAACATAACCTCCAGATATTAATTGCAAATATCCAGTGAAAGCAGTCAAACTGTTTGTTTTTGTAAGTAATATTGTTGTTTTTTATATGCATTACACACACGGAAATACAAATTCTGTGTAATTTCTTTGTGTAGATCTTTTACCCGCGTCTTTGTACTGATCAGAATTATTGGCCTTTGCTTGTCGACGGTACAGTATTCGTGTAACGGTAACATAACAAGTCAGTGTGCTGACGTACCGCTTGTCTTTATAACCATAACTATGATTCCAACACATTTCCTCAAACATTATGCTGTTCCCACCGTCGGAAGTCGAAAGACGTGCAACAAAAGTATAGTATACCTTACCAGACCACCTTGCCCTAAATAAGAAGACTAGTAAGTGAAAACTGACATTTTCTGCCAACAAAGAATATTATAAACAAGAGTTTATCAGTTTAACTTAGCCATAGAACAGGTTTGTTAAGAGATCAAACATTTGCATTTTTATTCTTTTTTATCCAGTAACTACGTCATACTCTCTATATGTGACACAGAAATTCTTGCTAGACGGCGCAAATTTTCTTACCTTGACTATGAAATGCGCAATTTTGCCATGTAACTTTTCTATTTGACCCATGGAAACAATCTGAATCATATTTCCTAGCATTTTTTTAACCGTTATATTCAAAAGCTGTAATGAGCGCCATCATGTTCACGATCTCTCAATTTTATTACTTCTACGAGTACTACTTTGCTTCCTCTAATGCTGATATAGATGTAGCTTTTGCTACGAAGACGCGGTAACGGCAGTCGTAACGTAGCATGCAACATCACACATATCTCTCTGTATATTATACATCTATTCATCTTTCCTGGTATATTTTGGAAATGCTTTGTAATATCCTCAACGGTTAAAGAGTGGAAGCATCCTGATACGAAGTAAGCAATTGTCTCGTAAAAGGGATTACGTAAGTTAAATTAATGCTTTGTCCAGGTAGGTTAATTTATGTATGCATATGTATTTTTTTCAAGCCTTCGGGCCCGGCCGATGTAGCATCCTCGCATAAATAGTTTGATGCAATTATAATAAAATAAAAGCTGTCAAACTTATAATGTTGAACATTCTTCGGAGTTGTCAAATTTAAACTTGGTAAACTGGTAAATTAGACACACATATAAAGATTCCCATATCTGTGTGTAAAATTCGAGCCCTACTTGCTATGTAAAAATTCAAAGAAAAAAAATTAGTCCCAAATTTCTACCGCACGGAGGCGCTGCAGCCATACCATTATCACATAATATTGAAGACGAATGGCGAAATCCCCATGTCGATAGGACTAAACGTCTTGAAACGGGAAGGAAAACAAGATTTTTGCTTTATGCACCCTGGGGGTCGAAGTTGTCAAACTTAGCAAAACTACTTATCTATCTTAGACCTATCTATATTCCAAATTTGGCCAACATTTAAATTTTATCCCTCCCGTTACATCCCCCCTTCCCCCAGTGAGGGGGTTGACCTCCAAAACCCATTTGAAAACCGATGTATTATCCTATACTATTTACCTGCGAAAAAGAATTTCAAAATGCGCTTTCCTTCAAGAGATTGTTTACGGCTGTCGGGTAGCACAAAGGATTCTTTGATACCCCCACCGAAGGCTGGTCGCAAATAACCAAGACAATCAAATCAGTTAGATCTCAACTAGTTACAGTTACATGGAGATAAAACAATGCACGTACGTATACTGTTGCTTTTAAACATTTACACATATTTATTTGAGTTCGTATGTAATGCTTCACAGTTGTAAGAGACTGAAAAAAATTGAAGAGAGGTTGACATGAAAGACTGTAAGGATGACGACAGGATCCTTTCTTTTACCCAAACTAAATTGCAACTGCACTATATTGTTAGTATTGTACATCGCTATTTCTCCGAGTGTGGGAATTGGATTTGTTTACTTATCCAGTGCATATTTTGCTACAAAGTTTCTGACAGGGAATGGAAGGGGCTTGAAATCCGGATCCTATAAAAGTTATTAAAATGTATATAGGGTAACATATTTTAACGACCTGATTTTATTTTGTACGGTGTAAGGTACTATTTCAAATATGTGTATGTTTTTCTTCTCATACCTTACTGTAGCCAAAGTTCACAAACGGAGCAAAGAAAGGCCAACTTTTGAAGTCCTCTGACTCCAAATAGGCTTTGATTTGAGGAATATCTTCGAATCGTTTTTGAAAATTGCTGAGGTTTGCTAGCTCCCTGGCTTCCTCAAAAACTTCCGGTGCAAAACTCCTATACCATTCTGTATGTTCGTACAGAAGGAAGTCGACGTAACTTATCTTATCCCCCAAAACATATTTCTTGCCCTCCAAAAACCGACTCATTTCTCCCAGCCTTGTTGGAATAGTTTTCTTCCAATCATCCTTGATTTCATGAAAGTCAGACGAGTTATACACAACCCAAGCTTGTAGTCGTAGATCACTAACTGTTTGAGCTACCATATCCAGAATAGCTTTTTCTTGGAGGGTGTCGCCACACAGCAAACCGTGTGAGTATTTTTGACTCGACCATGTGTCTATGACACCTGGGCCTAGTTCACCGAACGGAATTCGCTTGTCTTCAAAATCAACTTGAAGGTATCGGAAAATTAAACGGATAGGTTCAGCAAGAGCCCGAATATCCCAGTATACCAATTGCGGTTTGGAAGCCATTTTATACTTAACAATAAAATACTTCTAAAAACTTTTCTTTTCAATGGATTTCAATTACAGTTACTGGCTGTACAATATCAGTTTGCAAGATAATCAATAACGGTGGTCCGTCACTAAATAGCAACTGTCTGCAAAGTTCCTACTATCATTACTTTAAATATTTACTATAATAAATGATGCATATAACTGAGAGCATAGTCAACAAGTTTTTATGAATTGGTGTGTTCATCGATTTTTTCTTTGCAAAATTACTCGCGCCTCTGATGCACTTGTGCATCATGTATTTAATAGTATATGAGATATTAGGTTGTTTCTGCATGCACTCATTCAAGTTGGATACATACTAAACTATCACACAACGCAATGCAATACTGAACATGTTTACTGGTTAGTAACGCAATGCAACATGGTAATGTTATGGCAAGGAATACTTTATTATTATTAAAAAATGCGGTTGAATTGCATGATTGCATGATTGGGTTAGTCAATGCAACTGTTCTCATTTCTCAATGTTCAAGTCCAGACACAGTCACTGACATATGTGTTGACGCTTGGCGCACAATATCTATTGAATTACGATTATAAGTTTTGCTGGCTTTCTTGAGTTGTCCTTACTAAATTTCTTAAACTGCAGGACGCTGGTCCTACATTATAAGCTTTGCTGGCTTTTATTATTATTAAAAAATGCGGTTGAATTGCATGATTGGGTTAGTCAATGCAACTGTTCTCATTTCTCATTTCTCAAAGTCCAGACACAGTCACTGACATATGTGTTGACGCTTGGCGCACAATATCTATTGAATTCGCAAGGTTGTAAATTGCAACCTCAGCAATGTGGAAATTAGGAGTTCGCTATGAATTGCTTTAAAATATTTAGGACACGCCATAAGGCACTTTGCAAATACATTAGCTCAACATATCTTACGACAGAGTAGCCATACACGAACTTTTAGGAGAGTGCATAATGAAATGAATAATTAACATTGGTTTTCAAAATAATACTACGTTCATGACTTGCCCATTTACGTATACGTGATAGAACAACCCAGGTTTTAGACCATCACTACGAATTACACTATTGGCGCTACCCCCTGGATACCGGAGACCTTCAACATGGTAGACGTAGTTTCTCGTGAAATAAAACGAATTTTTAAATTTTGCTTTCATAAATCGATAGAGAGCCCATGTCGGTCACCCATATACCCATAATTGTGAACCACCTACTTTTAACTGTGTAGCACCATCCCATGTGTTGCTGTTACGTGGTATGAAATAGGTTAGTCTCTATGTTTATAATTCCTGTTAGTTTGTTCATTACTTTCTCTTTTCCTTGTACTGTCTTGTATAAATCAAATTAATTGAGAAGTGTAATGATAGATGTTTGTAAAGTTCCAGGATATGCTAACGCACAAACGTCGTCCTGCTTTAAAATTTTACAAACTATATTTTAAGAAATTAGTCAGTAAGACAAAAATATGATCAGATAATTTTCCAATACTACATTATAATGCCGTAAACTAAACTTTTAAAAAACATTTCCACAATGGGGTACTTAACAAATTTTTCTCTCTCAAGACAACATGAAACGGTCGAATATCTTTTAAGTTAATAGCCTAGTTTACACACATTTTTGTCGAATCAAGTGTTTGAAAGTTACCTATTCTACAATTTCGTCATACTCGCGTTTTTAAAACATTTTGAATAATCTAAAACTGAATGATGTTGTGTGGTAATATAGCCTAAATCTTCTCCAACAGCATTTATTATGTCTGAATCATGCTTTCACGGAGAGTACAAGTATATTGGCATATTGGATAAAATGAACATACACTAATAGTACCTTAATTTGTCCGAAAGTATTTATTGGCATAACAAGCTCCTTTATTACGTAGGATCCAAATGGAAAGGTGCAATTTGAACTTTGACCCCTATGGCACCCTTCATAGGATCAAACTTAGTAAGCTTAAGTAACTCATATAGGTTTACTTATACACTTGAGAAGTAGTCCAGGTCCAATCCACGTAGAAAAAACGACCGTCCCGGTGGAACCTTTTTAGGTGGTGTCACACGGTCCAGTAAGCGGAGGTGACCCCTCATCGACTGGCGATAAGAGAATCTTCAAATTCTTTTTGTATTTGAGCTAGTTTGCGAACCGCCAGACAGCCGGATACCAACGGATACGAACAGCGATTTCTTCAACGGGGTTCTTGTAAATTTGTCGTTCTGTAATAATCAAAATTGGCATTGTCCCAAAATATACGTGGGTAGAAATTAATATGAAATTATACGTCTGATGCTAAATTGATAATTTACGATGCTAAACGTTACTATTACTGCTCGTCAACTTTACTATAAGATAGCTAGAGAGTAATAGCCCACACAACTGTATGAATAAAAATAAGGGTATGATTTCCAAGATTTTTAACATTCACAAGATTTAATTTAATAATCAATAATTGGCATTGTCCCAAAATATAGGTGGGTAGAAATAAACATGAAATTATATACGTCTGATGCTAAACTGATAATTTACGATGCTGAACGTTACTATTACTGCTCGTCAACTTTACAAAGATAGCTAGAGAGTGATGTATGAGTACATTCAACTAATAGACAAATTTATTTTTGTCTCATTTTTTGTTAACCAGTTCATGTGCACACGTGCATGCTTTCTACATTTCCAGTATTCTTTTTCCAGCAAATTTTTCCAAGGATGTGCTTTTCGTATCGAAAGCCACTTTATATGAAATTATCTTAATGCGTAATAGCCCACACAACTGTATGAATAAAAATAAGGGTAATGATTTCCAAGATTTTTAGCATTCACAGGATTTAATTTATTTATTATGGCACACACATTTCCTATCTGCATTTTGCAACTATTACTTAAGAAAATGCAGTGTCTTTGTTATAATTTATGTATGTATCTACTATCTACATTTCGAGTTGTTGTGTCATATACTTACAATTTACTTTTCAGTGAATGCTAAAAAAAGGGAAGAATTAGCTTCTTCCTCAACATTGTGTTTAACATATACCCAAGCAAAATTCTTTAGTAAAATATAAAGCAAGCAAATATAAGTACCTTCCAACTTAACATGTTTACAGTTTTACTAACAAGTACAGTACAAGTTTGTAAGTACATAGTGCATAGCAGTCTTCTCGGAATCTTCCATTACGTGACTTCTTTGATGTAAATAGACTGTTCGTCTGCTTATTTGATTTGTTACTTTTTCTGCCAAATCAAAAAGAATCTGTTACATACCACATTAAAAAGACAGTTTTTCTTTCCGTACCCGAGCTCCAAAAGCTCTATTCACCTAATGAAATGAGCGCGGTCTTTTGGTCAAGTTTTCTTCATTCTCAAGGTTTTTTTACACATGTCGAAGTACTTTCAATTTCAGCTTCGTTAACTTTTTCTTCCAGCTCAAAAATTCATTAACGTGGGAGCACCGTTTACATCGGGAACCGTTCA
>JAHZNE010000651.1:0-40586 GCA_027744055.1 Callyntrura sp. NNG-2020
CTCTCTCCCTCTCTTCTTTGTCATGCAAGAATATTTAAGCTTAAGTAAGTGTTACTTGATACGGGTCTAGTTTTTCATGCATTACCGCTGACTATGCTTACTACTACGTCCATGGGATATACGAGAACTCCTCCTAAACACAGACGATTTTAGTGTTGCACTACTCTTCCTCCTCTCTCTCTCTCTCTCTGATAAAAATTATGGAAGAAGCAGGCCAGGAGAAGGCAAGAAAGCGAAGGAAGAGGGGAGTGAGTTTTTTATGCGGACATTAAAAGCATGGGTATCAACATGCAACACATTTAAGAAGATCCAGGCCAAAAATTATACGTACATTCAACTCCCCTTCTTGTGAAAATTTGACACTTTAGTGTTTTAGGGCTACTCATTTTTCGGCTTGGGAAATAGAAGAAAAGGTTATTAACGCCGTAATGCACGATTTCAATCCTATTGTGGAAATTTGGTGTATCTCTCTGTTGTTGGCTACAGGCTCTAACTGTACTGCTGACTGACGTAATACACACACACTACAATTAAATGTAACATAGTTTTGGATTTCATTCACTGTCGATGAGTGAGAGAATACAGGGTGGATTTTACTACAAGAGAAGTTTTTTCTCCAAACTCACAGACCATTACTATCGGGCATCGGGTATCATCAACCATTATCACTCTTTTAATGCCATAAAAAGCCACCTTCTTCGTTATGCATGGGTGAAGATTTTCGTCGTACACCACGCTATATAATATAAACAGTATTGCTGTAGACGAGTGGGAATTTAATAAACTTTTATTATACGTTATAAAAAGTGAATGATGAATTGTGTGTTAAAAATCTTGTGCCCACGGTCCATGTGAGACAACAGGGAGTTTCCGAGTTTCCTTTTTCACGTGATATTTCGTCGATATTCGATTCCTCAGCAAACTGTTTTTTTTGCTCATTTTTTGTGAAATGCAACTCGTGAAACAAGGTTTTCGATGTAGGGATTATCACGATAAAACAAATGAACCAACACATTTTCAATAGATATCATGTTGCTTTTGTTGTACAAATTACAATGTATTCTCTCGCTTCTTGTTTTCCAGGTATACCCCCGGAACGTCCAAGTCATTGGAGACCAACAACAGAGAGAATGAACGTGAATTTGTTCCCAGCTGCTCACCCGATGATAATTCAGAAAAGGTAGAATGGAGATTTGCCAAAAGAGCTTATAAAACTGGAAACAAGCATTGTTCACTTTGAATTGAAAAACCTGTCAATAATCCCTATTCCTCTTTTGTTGCGGGTAGGCTTTCCAGAAAAAATCCCAACTCATTGTCAGCGCAAAACAACAATAATAATACCTGAAATAATATTGCCAATCAGGGAACACTTGAGGCAAAGCAGACTTTTATTGTAGCTTTCAAAGGAACAAAACCGGAGATTGATTTTGGATATGGGCACACGGTACAACTTTTACCTCTGGCTGAACCATCGTACTAATATTTATTAAACATACAGCAATATGTATGATGCAATGACCAAAAATCCATATACGATGTGCTCACCTTCATATTGTCACATTTCAATAGCTACTACGTGTAAATATGTAAGTTTATCTACATGTATGTTTCATCTTATTCTCAAATGTATATAGGTTTTAGCGCTAACTAGAATCTATAGTTAGCGTTTTAATGTTTAAAACTGACAGTTGATTTTACTTAATTATTTGTGGTGTTTTGAAAAGGCTCATTAAATACGAATGACGCATGCTTACGTCACTAGACTGGGCAGTAACACTTTGGTTATATTTTTTTAAACTTTGTTAAACTGTTGGAAGTTGATACGGATAGTATCTCGTTGCATCTACCACACACATCATATGAAAGGAATTTTCCACTCATATTTCAACCACTGAATACTATTGGTATCCACTATTGGAATATTACGTCTCCAGTTCTGGATACAGTGCAGTTAATAATACTCTTGTCACTTCACGGCTGGGGCTGGGCGTCCTGTTAGGTTATCGACAGAAATCCTCATATTTTTTATTTGCTGGACCCCAACCTCAGAGTAGGGAAGGTTATAGTATAATAAATTGTCTGTAAATGATGATGACATGCCTACTTTCTTACGCTTTATTAACTTAACACTGTTTTATTGGGTTGAATATAGATGAATGTATGTATTTAGATTGACTTAAAAATACCAAGTCTTCCTGAAATGAGCATAAAATTAATACTCTCAAGAGTTCACTGAGGGTAATGTATCTACGATTTGTTATTTTCAGTTATAAATTGGAGACGTAAGAAGAAACTCGCCATCTACCATCTACGTCTTACTATTGCTGCGGTTGAATTGCAATATTATTTATATATAGTCAATAGTACGCCTTTAGGATAGAGAAATGAAGACTGATGACGATTTAAAAAGAGATTATACAAACACGACATCCTTCTTATCATACTGTTTACCTATGCACTTCAAATCCAATTTGCGTTAACGTACTTTTCGATATTCTTCACATTGTCGATATATACTTTCATACGTTGATGTTTAATACGTTTTTCTACTTTACCCTAAAAGATTATAACGATAACGCCATCATCACCATCCAGAACACATGTGGTGATGGAAAGGTTAAGCATAATGTAAATATTTTCTTTCAATACTTTCTACCGTCACCTCTACAGGCATATGGCAATATGGCCTACTCAATGGGAATGGGACTTATGTATACTTAACTCATTTCAAGTAGCTCGTTCATCTATCTAGGTATTTGTTCTTTTTCGATGTTTTTTCAATATTCACGCCATGATGATTGTAATCGTTACACGTAAGGAATATGGAAGGAATGGAAAGGTTTTCTATCAGCGGGTGAAAATATCATACTATAACATATTATCGTTAGAAAATACTTTAACAGCATCTTCAATCATTAAAGAGGACGAAGCTCTTCATCCTCATTATGAAATACGAGAAGTCAAGAAAATGCTTCGAAATGAGGTACTTTTCAAAAGCATAAAATGTTGATGATGAGCAACCTGTTGTTGTGTTTGTCTTTATAGGATGATGATGTAGAGCAAAGAAAACATTTACACACGCTACGCTGCTGAAGAGTTTTTTTTTTCATGACGATTTTACCTTCTCGTCCAATCCAATCTTAATGTCTACAGCAGTTTATCTCTTTCATCCTTACACCGTTTATAAACTGTATGAGGCAGCGTCGTCGTTTCCTGTCTGATGATCTTAATGAAGAGCATCATTTCATTTTTTATCCTTATTTACTTTTAATGGTCTTTAGTGATAAACGGCTCATCTCATCAGCAAAGCTGACATTCAATGAAAATACTTTAATAAATAGTTTCTTCTTACCACGTAGTCTGATGAAGGAACTTTTGGCGGCGGTAGACGTTTGACGTTAGAAGGCTTTTCGTCAGTGTGCAGACTTCCGATGGCGATGGTACTAAAATTTTATGCTTCTGGAAGTCCCTGTACAGTTATTAAGATGACTGTGGCTGGTGCGATTTAAGATCCATTAGCAGATATAATAGCTAAAATGACTCTTGACTTACAAGATAAAATACTTTTGCGTTGCGGAGGATGATTGTAGATCAGTCTGCGGAATAAAATGTTCAACAGTTGGCAAAGATATTAAGTTCCACTTGAAATATGAAATACACACATCACTGGCACTCGAACTCGAACAAACTTTCAACTTTATCCTTGTCGGCAAATAGCTTTTTTTAGAAACTCCCACGATATTTGTTGTCGCTAAAGTTTACGTAAGGCTTTTATCTTATCAATTTTTTGAACCTCTACAATGTTTTTCACACCATCATCAACTGTGAATTCATTCCAAAAATGTTTTTATTTTCGAGTGTTTTATCATTTTATTTATTGAAAACTGGTTGGAATAAAAAAATACCACATAAAGTAGAAAATATGAAAAAAAAGTCCAGACGTTGACATCCGACACTCTGCCTATATGGAGAGTGAAGATAACGAAAGGGGAATCGAATCTAAAGCCACGTACGTACGTTGATGTTGATGTTTTGATCACTGACTTGTGGTCTTTAGAAAATCTCAAATGAAATGACACCGAGGTTGATTGAAGACGACAGATTTTTTATATCCCTTTTGGCTCAATGAGGATAAGGCATGTGTGTGTGCTTGTGCGTTCATCGTTTTCCTTGTTATGATTGCCGTATGCCTTATCGACATATTTTAAATGCTAATGTGTACACACATATCTATCGACGCTGTAGAGCTGCTATTCCCCTTTTTCCCGTCGTCGTTGGTGCTACAAAGCTGCCAGGATTCCCACCCATCAATCGTCAAAGTCACCTTCTAGCTGTTTCGTCGTGAGCCGCGTGTGTGTATGTATTTTCGGAGGAAAAAAGAGGCTTAAAATCTATATAGGTAGAGTAGTAATCTGTTTCTTCTTTTACTTATCCGCCTTCATTGTTCCCTTTTTCTTTCCTCTCACTCTCTCAATTCCGGTTTTCAAGTGTCATTTGAAACGAAAATATTTATCCTTTCATAAACTTCGTAAAGAAGCGGAAGACGACGACGTAGGTGGAATGAATAGGGAATAAACATGCAAAGGAGAGATCTCTACCCTTTTCATAAATGTTCACAAATTCCCTGTCATGCTATTTCTTGCTCGTTTCCCAGTAATATACAAAATATATTCATAACTTTGTGTGCCAAGAATAGAGTGTCCATTATCATCATCCACCGGGACTTCCTTCCTTGGTAAATTTCTTCAACCCTCCAAATTTATCTCCTATTTTCTTAAGTAAATACAATTAAGGGTCTTCTTCCAGGATGTGCTCATGGGCTGTATCACTTAAAATATGACTCCCATTAATCTTTATTATTACACTTTATAAGAGTCCATCAAAAACTGTGACTGGAGCAATTTCTACTTCTCTAAAAAGAATGATTATAGGCATATCACGTATTTATCTCGTAAGGATGTATGTCAAGGAATTTGATGGAAATTGTATTATAGTATCACTATTGCCGTTGCAGTGTGTGGCATTCATTAAAATCAGAAGATAAGTTATGATTTTCTCATAGGGAGTTAGTGATACTTTATATTTATGATTATGACGGTATCCAAGTACAAGTAAATTCATCTAACTTTTTTCCAGCTGTATTTGTCCTTTTTCACATGACATGTACATTTTTATCTGTTCTTATTTTTCTTGGCTGGTTACTACTTCACCTTAGGTTTAAGAACACTTCCATCGATTCATATAAGTGGGTACGTGCATATAAATAAACGGAATACCTACACCGATTACGGAGCTTTTTTTTCATGCATTGAAAAATATCAGAACGAAAAGGCATTCACTTTTTCATGATGATATTATCGTCTTTGGGATGCTGTTGTAGCTCATCATTTTCTCTCGTGAAACAGTTCAAGTCTGGTTCTCTCTTATGACTTGTTTTATCTGTAAACACGCTGGAAATTTATAATAAGGGGTTCTGTTGACAAAAACGCTCTTTTTCTGGTCGGTCGCCCTGCTGCTGTCGTTCTACTATTTGGGCTTGTTAGCTGTCACCAAAGGAATTTGTTATCCTGTTGTGTGGCCAATTGACAGCCTTTATACTGTGATTATCTCCTTAAGTGAGCAAACACATGGGTTATGCTGATGATGACGAGGACGATGAAGGAGTTGAACTTTTAAAAACTTGTTACACAGAAAAAAATGTTCCACTTTCTTAGCTTTTCTAACGTGTCTTGAGAGCAGTTTTTATAAGGAAACTACAGTCACCAAGCAAAAAAAGCAGCGAGAGGGAGACACCCAATCAACAACAACTGACAGGAAGGCTTATTATATGAGGAAAGGAAATTGGTATAATTTATATCTACCTTTTAAACTGCTTTTATGTCTGTAAAGATAGACGAATCGCTCGGTCGGCCCAGAAATAACTCTGGAAGTAATAAATGACGATGACGATGGTCCATGATATGATAAAAATGCTTATGTATGTATCTTTCGATCGTTATATGTGTACAACGTGTACATACACTTTAAATCTGCTTTTTGTAGGACCACCAAACACACCAAAAAATTCTTTTCTGTCCAGCTCCACTTTTCTCACTTCTTTTCACTCCGTAAAGTTTCAAGAATGCACATGGTCAGCTCAGAGAGATTCCTCTATATAGTCAGTTGTAAACACACGGAGAAAACATGCAAACACGTTGCAGCAGCAGCAGCAGCAGCAACAACAACAACAACAGGAAAACACCAACAAAACAACCTTTAAAAAGTCAACGTGAAAACAGAACACCAGTCCAAAGTCCTTCATAGACAGCTCAAAAGCAACTGACAGATAGGGTGTAAAAACCGGCTTGTTAAAAACTCTTTCCACTTTAGTCTCCTTCTTGCACACCAAAACACACTCACACACTTTTTTACTTGCCACTTTGTCTCGTTCTCTCCAACTGCTCAGCGTTTTCCCTACTTCTTCTGTTGGACTCTCTAATGGTAGTGATGGTAGTGGTGGTGGTGGTACGCTGTTGAGTGGATATCTATATATTACACATTTGGTTTCGTCCACAACAAAAACGTACGTAACTCACGTACGTTGTTGTCGGAGTAGCAGCAGTGGATGAGATGACGTTATAAGTTGTTAACTCTTGGTGTACCATTGTAATGCATATCAGGAGGGTTACTTTTATGCCCTGCATGAGGGGCTTACCCTATGTACTTACATGAAAAATGTCTCAATGCCTTATAGAACGAAAAAAGTAGATCTCGCTGTGTACTGCCGGGGGAATGATCTTTAATTTATGCAGCTCTCGGTCAGACTCCTCAATACTGTGTAAATGTACTTTTTTCCACTAACGAAGCTGCGCTGCTGGCCAATATTTGACTGTTTGTGCCTTGGAGTAGAAAGACGAAGTAAAGGTTTTTATGCTTCATTTTTCTTGGTGCGTTTCGGTATGCGTTGTAGTATAAAAGCGATGTATCTTAATCAGTATTAATGTTTATCATCGTGCGCAAGAGGTGTTACTAATTTTGCTGATTCATGAAAATATGCATAGAAGAAATGTAAAACAGTTTTTAAAAATGCGCATCATAGGAAAATGGTGTATCTTCAAATATGCGTGAATGACAGCGCTGCTAAATTCTTTTAACTATCTTTGATCAACATTACCGAATTATAACGGGATCCATGTGGAATTGAACTTTTATCATGACATCGGCATTGCTTCGCCGATTAGCACTTGGCATCTGCAAACCAGTCTTTTGGTGATCAGCGGTCATCCCATGCGCACGGGCAGTGGGAGGGAAAAGGAGAAGGAAGGCTAATAATTTTAATTTTTATTGCCGCATGTTTTTGCAGGGTTCAACATAAACGTGTGTGCATGTTTTTCTAAAAACACGCACTCGGGCTGCTGTGGTCGAAATTTTTCACGATGACATGTGTGTGGATGTAGCAGTTTTGCACGACAAAAAGTTACAACGTTTAATATCATGTGCATTTTACCAGTGGAATGTCACATGACATTACACCATGAAATTTTAACGCATTTTTATTGCTATCCTGCCATCACAATATTCTCTCTGTACTCTATTCTTATATGTATGTTCCTTTGTAGAAAATACAACCACCTGAATGTTTTAAAACTCCTTTTGTTACATTAGTGCGAATGGGATACATATTTAATCCCCGTTTGCCTTTCATGCATTCTTCAATTTAAGTACTGCATACGCACATCCCGTGAATTACTTCATACGCATTTTTACCAAATGAGTGCAGCGACGGGCACGGCACTTTTATAACGCTTTCTTTTCTTCCTTCCTTCCTTTTTCTTTATCGCACTCTTTTGAAAAAAAGTTCTTTTGCCTGTTGTCGGACGTATTGAAAGGGTAGACAAGTTTGAGATTGAAAGTGCGTACGCATGTAGTCCTCATGGAAAACATAAAGAAAACCAAGTGGGTAGTTCGTATGTTCGTAAGAGCGAGCAAGGAGTAAATGGACTAAACCTTTTTTTATTTAGCTTGTCCTGCTTGAACCACCACCATCATCATCATTTTGTCTACCCTTTTTTCCTTATATCCATTCTTTCCTCCTCACACTCCTGTTCCTGTTTCACATTTATCTTCCACTCCTTTTTCTTTGCCACTCTTGCTTCCCTGTCGTCTATTTGTTATTATTATTATTACTCCCATTATATATACAATACAGCTGCTGCTGTTACTACATTTGCGGTGTGTATATTACCGTAATAACTATTTAAACGTAAGTTTGATTTAAGATATATCCATGTTTCACAGGAGCTGCATGAAACAGCAGCAGCAGCACGGTAACAGTTTTATAAAAGCGTGTAGTAAATGAGCAAAAAAACGAGGAACAACATCATCCGTCTACCAGGCAAAATGAAACCAACAAGGGGAAAATCATAAAAAATGAGAATTATGACAAGCAAAATGAAAAGATATTCTTTTTACGCTTTGTTCGTGGAGAGGAACAATGGAAAGAGAATACCTGGCGGGGATATAATGGGAAAAGTAACTATTCAATATAAAGAGAATAGAGAATAGAATAATAATAAGCCGTGGAGTATTATAGAACATTTTTCAGGCTCAGATTTACAATTCACAACCGACAGAATCTGCATTTAATTAGGAGGATGATTTGATGACTCCCTTGTCTTTGGGTAGTAGATGTAACGACAAAAACAGCGTTGCAAAAGGCGCAGGGCAGCTCGCTTAGATAGATAGTGATGGAAAGAGAGTTCAATTTCAAACTGCATGTCGGCCTTCTCTGAGTAACATAATAGAGTGTCATCTTAAGAATTACTTAGTGGATGTGCTCTGACTAGTAAAAATACCGATTTCATTTGCATTCATGTAATCTGTGTACGTGTACAACAGAAAACAGAAGGATTAAAAAGTACCATGAACGTATATATACATACGTTTATATAAAATCATTCGAAGATAAGAAGTAATGAGGAGATGCATATGTTATGTAGCGTCGGAAAAATGACTTCACTTGGATTAAATTTAAACTTCAACTGAAATTTTGCTGAATGTCAAATGTCGAATTTATTCATGCCGCAGTTCAGTTCTGAGAAAAAATCATCGAAAATGAATAAAGCATAAATGAAACAGTCTGTTATTAAATGTATAAAAGTAATTAGAAAGAAAATGGACAGTTTTTTACATGGAGTAATCTTTCCTTATAAAATGCGGCTGATGTGAGCTGAATTTTAAGTATACGTGATCAGGTCCAGTGGTCCAGTATATATAAAAGGAATGGATTGTTTGCAACTCAAATTCAATCGAAGGCCAGATAGTATACGTGCAAACTACATGTAAAATGTCGTCTGATGCTGTTTCATTTTTATAACTGGAATCTACTATATCTCCTATTTTGTGTTGATTCACGTATATAAATGAACTAATTAAAAATTTCATCCAAATACATAAATTAAGTGACAATCCTAATGTGAGTGTCAGCATGTGTAATACAATAATAATAAATAATTAAAATAAAGCTTCCCGTGATTGGCTTCATGCAGTAGTGTTTTTAGATTGCAGTCTGGCAGTACCTTATAAATTATGGATAATGATTGATGATTATTTCGACTAAATTCATTATCGTCAATGAAGATGTATCATGTAAATCTCTCTCTCTCTCTTATTGAAAGTATAACGACATTTATGACGCCTGTACTTAATAAAATCAATATCAACATCAACCAAATAAAACTTACACAACACATCATGTATTTTTAGTTTCCATTCTTTTTTGGATGCACTAAAATGTTTAGTGTTACAAAATTCAAAACTTGGAACTGCGTTCTGGCTACAAGATGTAGATGTAAGTGTTTGGAAATCAGAGTTGGACGATCGGATTTGTATTATTGCTACACTGTAACCTTTTAAATTTCAATAGAAAAAAAAGACGTCACATTGACAAGACTCGTCTATTGTCAATTCAATGAAACTAAAAAAAAGATTTCTGCAAGCTGCAATATCTCTACTTTTTGCTTTAGGCAACAACGGTAAATTTATACATTTCGCATGCACAACACGTCGTAAACGCTTGCGTCTAAATCGTCAACAAATAAAAAATTGACGAGTATAGCATCATAATAGCTCTGGCATATGTCGCTAATTTGAACATCATCCCAAGGCAGAACTGACTACTAAATAAAAAAATTACCATCAATTATTAATACAAGCTGCTAAGTACAATATGATATCCATAAATGATAGGCAAATGAAGCACCTACAGTATTTAGGTTTAGTAATTAGCTGTCTACCACTGCTGTGGCGGCATTAACATAAAAGTAATATGATGAAGGGCTTTGTTAAAGGCTAATAGGCTAACTACCACAAGAAATGTTAAAAGCCAAGTACCGCAACATGTTGGATAGATGTCATGTCCCTGTTGTAGAAGCCTTGTCCATGACTCCATGATACATGTAGTGCTGCAAATAATTGTGAGTTATATAGTACAGTAGCGTATCTAAATCTCTTGGCTAACCAGACCACTTGGTAAATATTTTACTAACAACAAGTCTTATCTGTTCATATGTGCAAGTATGTATTTTACTTACGGGATGATCTACTTTAGCAAATAGAAAAACAGCAAGAAGCAAACTTGTTTTTTTTGCACTTTCAACTCAACCTCGTCCTCCTCACATACACACACCATGGTAGGTAATAATAAAGTATGTTCTACGCAGTAAGTAGTGTGGTGAGTGTGCAAAATTCTCAGAACCCAGAATCCAAAATCAAATCCTACGCTGATAATAGCAACAAGTCTTCTCTGTAAGCTTCTCTTTGCAACAATCCACCACCCTATAAGATACACAGCCCTCCACAATAGCGAGATATGACTGACAAACAAAGCTTATGTTAGACAGACATGAGCACTAGAAGGAGAAAATGATTATTTCTGTTTCTGCAGACACGAACTACGTAACGCGATTGGTCTTCTGCAGTATGAATGTGCCGAACATTTTGCACTATAATAAACAGTGTTAAGTTAGTGTGCTATTAATGCGAATATAAAGACGCTGCTGGGAATTCTGCAATTGTTCTGGCATTCATTGCAATACATACTACGGTACAAAAATAAATGCAATTTTGATAACATGTTACTGTTAAACCTATTAAAAATTATCCAAATTTGATTACACAGCTCGTTCCCAATTCTCTGTGACTCCTGTGACCAACTTGCGTTTGACGTTTCAGATTTGACGGCGGAAACACCGACACTTTGAGCAACGGACAAACAAAAGTACATTTAAGTAAATAGTAAATATATGTACCGTTGTTTGCAAATAAAAAAATATTAGTATCTATACCTAACATTTACGCAGGTACAATGGCAGTATGTGTTTTGCTACACAGCAGAAAAAGTTGTTGTGTGCGATTCATTATATATTCCTTATGATGCAGCAGATACTCTGTAGAAAGTGCCTGCGGCCTGCATCTCCTCTATGGTGCTACGTTAATGATCAAAACTTTTAATGACGTAAGTAAAAATAGCAAAACTTTAAAGGGTATGCAGATGCACATAAGATCTGGTGTGTGTTAGAGTAAGTTTGTGCAGAACAGAGCATGTTTATTAGATGCTGAATGCCCTCTGTGTCAAACTGGTTTTTAATTTTCCATTTGACTACAAACATTTTACTATTTTATCGTCAAGACTAGATGTATCACTTTTTTCCGTAAGATTTCTTTTGTGCAAACGAAGTGAGTTCTGATTTGTCCGTACAGCCGAAAATCAGGATAATAAGAACAACAACAGGTGCCATTAAAAGTGGTTTATGTAATTTGTACATAGTGAACGGAACGGGGAAATACGCAGTGCTGACAGGGGATACTTCTAGCGCATTTTACCAAGAATCTATTGTCCAGAAACCAGTCGACTTACTTACTCAATACCACTAAGTGCTACAGAGTTTAATAAGACATGAATTTTCTGCTGTCAGTAATATGTGACTGATTCATTCTTCCTGGAACCGAACCCATTAATTTCTCAGCTTTTTGGTACACTCCTTCATCCTTGGATAATTTTTACATATAAACGGAGGAATAAACACCATATTGGTACATACATGGTACACAAGTTAACTAAAAACGTTTTTAAGAACAATTCGACAATGGTTGAGTATTTGAACACAGTGCAATGCTGGTGCTAACTAGTGCAGTTTTTTGTGGCTGGTGACTAATTGTAATAAAAAGTTGACTGTCCAGGTCCAGTTCCATTGTCAAGTGTTTCTGGTGCGGTAGTTTTTAATAACAATTTTCCATGGTGGGAATAACGCGGTGGCATAATCAGTTAGACGCATGGCGTGATTAGCAGGATGGCAAAGGAAAGGGACATCTGATAAATTCGCAAACCTCTTCCTTCTACAGAGCCTAATTAAAATTATTTTTGATCAAAGTGAAGTAATTATTTCCACGTGGTCAGTTATTGAATATGGGTATAACAATTTAGTTGTAGACTGCGAAACCTACAAAATCACTTAATCGCCATAAACAATTGAAAATTGCCTTACGCATTAATGTCTTTGCCACTTTGGACATAAGCAATCATGTCTTGATTTAGAAAAAACCACTGACGTATTTTTGCGGTTAGCCTTTGCAAAAAAATAAAAAGGGGCAAATTAGTAGCGTCGTGCAAACATTGGTCAACATATTTGCAACAACTGTGACATAAAAAGGCTAAATCTTTGTTTTGCTTCGTGCAGTTTCTACTACGATCTTTGTTCAGCTCAATGAATGTTGAACTTTAGATGTTGTTCATCGTCAAAATGGGTTTATTAAGGAAAAAGAATGCAAATTTAACATTACAAATTCTAGTCTTTGCATCCACATGTGCCAATGTTCTCAGTGTTGCGATAACGCAAGACAACGGTGCCTCCCGTCCTAATACTTTCGTATCTGCTGGACGATCACAAGGGGAAAGGGTTGACATTGTCTACCACCATGACGTTTTCAAAGAAATCGAACCGGATTCGGATATATATCGAGTGGAGGGAAACTTAAATAACATTATTCTGGAATGCGTTTCAACAAAAGGCAGGAACGCCTCTATAGAATGGGTGTATCATGGACTCAAGGTAATGCTTGGATTTGATTATAATATCTGGATTACAATTACGCAGCAGTTCATAGCATGCGATTTTTATGGCATTTTTGGAGTAACGAGAAAGTTGCTTTGCTTTTGCAGCTTGTAGAGCTGTCTTAGGGAAAACCGATACTGTATACATACAGTAATGATATGTATTGTTAAATAAGTTGATTAAATGCATGTAATCATTCCTGCATTCATTGAAATTCATTAAAGGAACACGATCTCGAGTTGACGTACTCTCGAAACTTAATCTGGCTAAAAAATTTCACTTCCGGGCCTCCTGTACTGCGGTTGGAATGCGTTGACAAAGATGACGAATCGATATCAAACAATACCTACATTTACAGTGGAGGTGATTGCAAATCAATATCCTAATTAACGTTTAAATCTGCTTCAGTGATATTTCCAGCGAAATAGTAACATTTTTGTGGATTCAGTCAAAATGCGTTTCTAAATTACAGATGGTCATGGTCCTTTTCTATACAACAACGGCAACTCGGTTGATATAACTGTTTTGAATGAAACAACGGTACGCTTGCCGTGTCTACTAAACTATCCACTTGATGACAATAAATATAAGGAGCTTCAGCTCTTCAAGGCAATAAAATGTTTAATAATAATAATAATAATTTATAGAGATGTTCTGTAGAAAACGTACACTTGAAAAGCCATTTTAAAGCTAAGGCTATATTTTTTTATAAAAATAGGATGGCGTAGAAATAGATAAGAAGAACAGTTGTCTAAATTACATTCCGGAGTATGGCTATTTATTAAATTTAACTAAATTAGAACAACCACTCGGAAACTACGAATGTAAAGTCAAAAATTCTACGGACAACGATTTTCTGAAGATGACGCTACAGCAAGGTATTATGGTGGTATTAATTAACATGACTTTGATGTTCAAAAAATTGGAGAAGAACGATTTTAAAATTTACGCGTTTTTCTGATTAGACGACATAACTCGTGCCCTTGTTGAAGTGAAGTATTACTCAAGTGATATCCCTTTTTACGAAGGTGATCCCATCAAACGCGTATTTTACTGTAAGATTCCAAAGTCCAAATTTGAAGACAGATTTTCATGGTACTTCTTATGGAAAAACGGCAGTTATACCCCAATCAATCCAGAAAGTAATTACGATTTATCTATTACATTTCAATAAGACAAGCTATTAAACATTTTGTCCAAAGAAAGTTTGTAATGCGACATACTTTTATACAATACAGAGAGCAATACTACGCATGTTCCTGATCCTCTTCGTTTTGTCGATTGGGTGAAGTTTGAATTTTCTAGCGTAAATATTTCTCATGTCGTTTGTGCTGGTTATCTGAAGGATAACGCAACTAGTTACAACAATACACACGCTGTAGTTATTAAGGGTAAGGTTGATTAATATTCACAATGACACAAGTTAAGAAATTCAGTTTAATTACACGGTGAATTTATCTTCCAATAGCACCGACCAAGCCAAAAATCGTTCATGCACCATTGGATGGTCCGATTATTTACAAAAAAGGAGGAAATTTGACGTGCTCAAGTGTAGGGGAACCGATTACTTTTAAGTGGTTGAAGGATGGATCTCCCGCTGTATGATTTTATTTTGTATATAAAGCAATTCATCGAGATTATTATAGTGTTAAGTGTTAACGAAGCTTTGCTAATGCATGACATGTTTGGTTACATGCAGCCCCCAAGATTGAATACAGAAAATTATTATGTAAACGATATTCGGACGAGCGTAATTCTTTTAGACCCGTCGGTGGACGATGTTGACAGCAATTACACCTGCGAGGTTTCAAATTTCTTGGGAACAGCTAATTTTAGCTATCGCGTTCAATTAAAGGAAGACGAACCTCAGGATGAAGAAACTGCAAGAATTTGGCCCGTCATCGCAGTTTTTGCAGCTGTGTTGCTTATACTTTTCATTCTGCTGTTCACATTTTACGAATTGGTTAGCATTTCCCTATTTGCGAGCATTGTTATCCATCTATTTTTCTGTGCATTACTGTTGCTTACCCAAGAATAACATACTCATCTAATTTTTTACAATCGGACTGTTTGCAGAAACCACGTCGATTTCCACGCGAGAAGATAAATAGATTTTTTCAAGGGATCCTTCCCGGAGAAGTCCCATATGCTGAATTCGCGGATCAAACTACAGAACCATATGAATGTGTATCATACGACAAAACAAGAGAAATTAATATACAATCTTTAAGCGTTGGTGCGAATAAATAAGTATAAATACTGAATTATATGCAGTGTAACTCGTATCATTTTTATTGCGTATCTTGCCGTTCCCCTGTTCAAAATACTCATTTGTTATTCAACAGTCAGGGAACTTAAAGGCGGCAACTTTGGAAAGGTCCAGCACGGGATTTATTTTAATACCAATGAAGGCACCAGCATCCACGTTGCCATTAAGTCCATTAAGGATAATCGAAACGCTACGAAGGAAGAAATCGATGAAGCCTTTGATAGCTTTCTAGCAGAAATAAAATTAATGCAGGTTTTGGGCGAGCATGAACATGTGGTAAAATACATTGGAGCCGTCACTTCAGACATTCAACGATGTAAATTTAGCAATATGAAATTATGCATGCATATCATTATCATTACATTTATTTTGCGGTTAAAAATGACAATTTTCCTTTATTCTGGGAATAGACAGCGCATATTTAGTGGTTGAATACTGCTGTGAAGGAGATCTACAAACGTATCTACAAGCATATCAGGAAAATGGTGGTTCCTTTTATGATGATATCCAGGGATTGTATGATGACCGATACAGACCGCAGTAAGAACAAAACATTTTGTGTTCTCGTATTCGTGTGTAGTATAATTAATTGGATTAAAATAAAACTTTATAATTAGAGACTATTGTGTATTTATCAACGTTATGCAACGTTACAATTTCTTTTTTAAACAGCAAAATACAGGGAAGCATGAGTCGAATTGTGTTGAAAACTTCACATTTGATGAAATGGGCAGAAGACATAGCATCCGGAATGGAATATGTGGCTTCCAAACGGTTAATACACAGAGATTTGGCAGCTCGTAACGTATTGCTGTCTTATGAAAGAAACAACTGCGAGCATCCTTCCCCTGAACACTTAACAGCTAAAATCTCTGATTTTGGACTCAGCAGAGACTTGCATGACTTTCATGGGGAATATTATCAAATAATTGTAAGTTTGGTCATTTCTATTTACCAACGGAAATGTGTCACTGTTGTGCACTTTTTTGAGTGCATGAGCATTACGCATATTATGGATGTAATGTGTATTAATGTGTTGTTTTCCATTTTGTCATTTAATAGATGGATCCTCAGGCAGAACATCAGCGGAAGATCAAACTCCCATTGCGTTGGATGGCGGTGGAAGCTCTAGAGGGATTGAGATTCACAACTCACAACTACGAGCTAATCTTGTAGCTTATTTTCGGCAAAATAATGCTTCACCTTTGCTCCAACCTGATTTCGCACCAGGAGATATGTACGAATTTTAGTCAGTTATTGTTGTTGATTTCTTGTACAAAATTAATTTACTGCCATTATGTTAACACAACGGGTATTTTATCCATCATACATAGCTGGGACATCATGCAACAGTGTTGGAATCTCACCCCTGCAGAACGTCCAGACTTTATGCAGCTAAAGATGATTCTACACGCTATCAATGAAAACGTAGAAAATCGAGAAAACCAAGACGAATTTGAAGAAGTAAGAGTTTTATACTCCAAGGAATGAGAATTATTTTATTTTGTGGTCATTATTAAGCATATTATTTCGTTATGAATTTTATCATGATTGTATTTATTGCGCAGGAACCACCAGTGCAGCTACAGCAAGCAACCAGTGGATACACCACAGTTGATTTTGTACAAAATCTAGGGTACAATGACAGTAATGATGAAGGTGAAAGTGAAGAGGAATATGATATGGAAAGTGTACAGGAGACATAGTGACCTATTTGCATGCCAAAGCTATATTTGTTCAGCAGCCAGTCAGATTAATAAGACTTTAAATTGCGTCTGATGCACCTCGATAAATTATTTTGAAAATAGCAGACAGAGCATTTGCGTTTTTTGGTCAATGTTGTTTTAACGACACACAACTCACCCGGATTTCTCTTTACAGCTGCTGACTGACCACTACTCACAATTGCCAGTTTCGGGTGAATTAGATGACGCGCGGTTCTTAGCTAGGTGTATTAGAGAATTAGAATTTAAAGAATGCATGTAAAAGGACAAGTGACTTCATAAAAACATGAACGTACAACTACAAATCGCATGAGGAGGAATGGAGGATGAACGTTATATATGTATACTTTTGCAATAATCCAGTTATAACTGACTGGGATTGAGATGAGGTAAAAGGTAGCTGATGAATTAATAATAATTATTATATAATTACATTTAAAGTATATATTTACAGTCAATGATATCTCGCTCACAGTTAAATATCTTCCAGAAATATATACTCAATACACTAACTTTAAGACATTCTTTTTAATCACAGAGTTTATAATATGTTTGTATTTTAGCATGAAATCTGAAAAATAAATATTTGAATGCTAAAAATAGCTTATAAAGAGTACACTGGTCTATAAATCTGTTTACTTATGATTTTATGTAATAAACAACAAACGACAGAAAAATTAATACTATCACGTATCAAAACAAATTACCCACTACCACCAAGCAGCATATTTAATTTGATTCAGGTTCTTGGATAAGATAAGCATGGTTTTCTTGTCATCATTTTTTGCTGTATGGATCAACTAAGCCAAGATAAAACACATTAAAAAGGTGACCTTCTACTACACAGTGACAGTGCCATGCACATGCAATGACATGCGAGTGATGATGTTCCGTACGTGTGTCACATTTATTATTAATATTTGTGTTGGAAATCGAAAATGTAGATAAAATGTGCAGTAAAGAAAATCTTTATTTTCCTTTGCATCATTTACGTTTGAAAGGGTGAAATCAGTTCTTAATTATGTTAGATATTCTGAGCCTAAACGTCTTTACTGGAGCAAAAATATGACAACTTATGTAATGATGTTTCACCGTCACCGTAGACCTATTGTACTATTCACCACTTCAAAATCGTACGAAGATAATATCAATCTGATTTCCAAGAACGGCGATTCAATAACAACGCTCGCGGCGCTGCTTATTTTTAGTTTGTCTAGAATACTTGTTACATAATACAATCGCTTACAAGCACCACCATCGCACTACTCTACAAAGTGGCAGTAGCACATCATTCACAGTATAAGTTTGACTTGTCTGAGCAGTGCTCAATGAGCACCTGCACTTGTATACACTGTGACACGTCGGGAAATGTGTGGTGATATACTTGGAATCGAGGGACAATCAGCGTAGTAAGCTAGAATTTAATAACCTAATTATTAAACGGGGTTTAAAATGGCTCATCATCACCTATCATTCACCACCCTGTTGCTGTTGAGTGAAGTGTGGAATCGACCGAATTAACAATTTGAACATTCTTTACTGCTCTAAAAATTTGAACTCTGGAAGATGAATATTTTAATTTAAAATCATTTTGCCATTGTACCAGCTCCTTTTATAACGAATGGATTACCTGTCACATTCCGGTTTCGCAAATGATCGGCAAACTGTCCGTAACCTTTTGGCAAACTGTGTGCACCCAGATGAAGACTAGCTTAGTAAAAATACTTTTTCTGATGATGAAAATTTTTACTTCTTCTGTTTCATGAGAAAATATTACGGTCAGCTCATTACAAAGTACAGCTTGCAGCACCTTCCCTTTTCTTCTTTTTCGCAAGTAAAGTTTTCCTTGTAAACTCTATAGTGTATTTCTAACTACAAACGATACAACCGTTCAAAAGCCTACATGACGGCAGTAGAAGATAAACCTGTTTTTGTTTTACTTTTATCTATTAATATGTAATTTGTTCACAAGTGCATCATCTTTGTTTATTTGTCAGTTTATTAAAGGCATTGATGGCATACCAGTTTATTTACAACATAAATTAGTTCCAAAACTTTGTGTATACCAAATTGTTCAGAATCAGAATATACGAAAAAAATATTTAGGAAAACATTGTTTCCAGCTCCGTCATTGCACGAAGTACATGTTCTTCTTTAAACGGCAGTGCAACAATTTGTACACTTATGGGCATTCCTGCTGACTCAGACGCAGCCTGTCAACTCAGTCAATGGCAGTGATATATTTTAAATTGGGGTAATTTCCTAGAAAATCTATTAAACTGGTCCAATTTTTCAACCACTTACCAATTTTGCAGACTTCAACATAGGATCATCTTCGTCGTCGTAAGTATTATTTTGTGTTTCCGTTTCGGTTCCAAACCGAACCACTCCTGCGGGAAAATCCACCAAATTCCAAATCGAAGTGTATACAAATCCTGCTACCGTGTACAGTAAGACAAGGAAAATAATAGACTTGCGGCTTTAATTATCATCTATTTTTCTTTTAAAATCCTCGAGTCAGCATAAAATGCTGTAACGTGCTTCCTCTTATAAAATCTGCTAGTATTTGTGAATTGAAATCTCGGCTATATTTATAATGGCATCAATATGTATGCATACAACTTACACAATAAGCGATAGCCCTCGTGAAACTTAACTGCTGGAAAAGGAAAGGCTGGACACAGTATTAAATCTATCCCTTCCTTTTCCATTCTATCCACCATGTGCTGCGTAATAACGCGCTTTTCATGAGCACGATCCCATAAATCACCTGCGGTTTTCACATCAGCTCCACATCCAGAAACAATTTTATCTCGCCTCGTCATATTCTCGATGCCATTGTTGGCTTCCAAGGATTTCGAGTTCCTAACGGATTCGAGCAATTCAGCAACACAGTAGGAAACCGGTTCACCGGAGAACATTTTCTCCAGATACGTTCCATGATCTGCCATCAGCAGATCGCAGAAAATTTTCAAGTAATGAAAGCCGTCTGGCATTTCAAACTTAACTACGGTATGGCCTTGGGATTCCAACGCGGCTTTTGCAGCGAGAACCGTGCGTTGTGTATCTTGAAATGCGGGAAAGAACGGTAAGGATGTAAAGCAGCCTATTTTAAATTTCTTCTTCGTGCTGAATAACTGCATTACATAAAAGTGTGTACAATAACATCATTATGTTGAAGATCCACTGTGTTAGTATTTTGGTAAAGAGCAAAGCTTGTGTACATTCTCACTCCAAGGAAGTGGCACCGTCAACGGGTCAAACTGATTTTGTACAAGATTCTCGGTAATGCTTTTCCAAATAAGAGTCAACGTTTTCGCATCGCGCGCAATTATTCCAGGGACTCCCCGTTCTTAGAACAAAAATCGGTATCAAAATCACCAAATTCAAAGAAATCCTCGTAATAACATTTTTTCTCTCCAAAATATGGGTACATTACGTATAGCTGATTCTGGCACACACTGCATGACACCCTTTTCGCTAATTCGATTTAAAGTTGGCTTCATTGAACAAATTCCATGAAAATGCGACGGTGTTCTAAGTGACCCCCCTACATCACTCCCAGTAGCAAAGGGAGCACCACCTGTAAAGTAAATGACGTATTTTTTTCTCCGTACCACTGCAACAACTCCCAGGAAAAACGACCCGTCAAGAATGATTAATTGAGGAATAAAATGCTGTGCCGCACCACCGCTACACAACTATAAAAATGATTCAATAAAGTGACCTGCAGCAACAAGACAGGCCGAGCCAGAGCTGGAGCCTCCCGGAGCTAAATTCGTATTGAGACAGTTTAAAGTAGTCCCAAATATAGGATTGTCACTCCCATTGGAGTAAAGAGACTGTGGGACGTTTGTCTTGAGAAAAGGTACAGCTCCCAGCTTTAAAAGAATTTTTACGAGGACTGCAGACTCCTTGACAGGTTTATAAAGGTTTTTGGCAAAGCCCAATGTGGTATCCATTCCTTCAACGTCATGATCCTCTTTTATAGCAACAGGCAGTCCCAGTAAAGGAAGTGTTGATGACGGTGAGCTATCGCTGGACTCTTGTGAAGAAATTGCATCCAGTGCACAAGCCCATTCCTGCGTACAAAAGTAAAAAAAGTCCCATTTTATTGTTGTACACTTATTCGACAGTCTGATATCAGCGGCGGCAGGGCAATAGAAATAATATATTGTGAAAAAATGCGAGGAAATGCAAGAGATGTGTGGTGTACAAAGTACATTAAGCATCTGAATGGAAAGAAATGGAGAAAGTATAACAAAAGCGATGGTTTCACATGTCGTTTAAATTCATGACCTCACGTCGCAAATACAATGGCAGCGTTTCGTCTTGCTTTTTTGTGTTTATCTCGTACTAGCTCATAATTTAGGAAAGTAGACTCACCAAGGCTTGAGGAATGAACTCTGTAACGCAGTTGAATTTTTCATTCACTTCCAACGCTTTCAATATGTAGGCTCTTAGCACTTCACAGGCGTTTACTTCGTGAGATTTTAATTTCGAAAGAAGACTTTCCACCGATAGTGACACAATACGTTGTGCTTTTTCATCCAAAGGACCGTATATCCGCTGGAGTCTAGAAAATGATTCCTTTCGCTCATGTTGCTTCTGTTCGATTTTGGCTAGTAAATCTAACCGTGGTTCTGCCTGACTACTCTGAAAACTCAAGAACACCATAAAATCGAACCTTTTTAAGAACTTAATATACGATGAACAACATTTGTAAACGTACCTCAGAACTCATTTTTGTTCCAGGATTGCCAAGAAGCGCCTGTTTACTCTTATAAAATTATTTTTAAAGCAATTACCAAGTTGTTACAACAAGCAGTTAGAGACGGAGTTCTTCTCGAGATTTCTTCAAGAAAACTCATCATCGTTTTTCATTGCAGGATACATGCATGAATGTCATATAATGATAAGGTTTTTTTTTACATCTGTCATAACGTTTTGTGAGCTTAGCTCAACCTGTTTACATTTACAGTGAACTTTGCACTATTTCTATAATAATATGTACAAACCTACGATTATTGGGCACAAACACACATCCAGTGTAATATTTCTTCGACAACATCTCATTAAAAACGAATCAACATTACGCGTCAAGTTGTTCTACAACCGCAACCATAAAATGAGATGATATGTTGTTAAAATATAATGTGTCTTACGATTAGTTAATGAGTTTTATGAGTATAATGTACATTACTATCAAAAGCAATTGAAATCAGTGATGTCAACCGCCGTGTATCCTCAAAAAAATAATTCATTGAAGTCGGCCAAAAATATTTCATTACAAATAGTAGGCAATACTTCAACACAAGACAATACTAGGGAACATCAATTCATAGTCAGTTAAATGAGTGCAATGACTCTGGTAATAAGGCAAGTGGATGTATTCGACATGGTAATGTCTCGAGTAACTTTCAACTCCCGTCGCTTTACAGCAAATACCGAAATGCGTACAAGTGTCGTACACCCGTAATTGACCTAACACGTACACCTCGAAAATTTGTTCCTGGCGTAATTAAGAATCGGCATTTTTCTTCATTCTTTTCCCTCTAGGCTCATTCTTCTACTTTCACCGCAGTTTACTGGAAAACCACTTGATGTTATTATAGTCGCGTGCTCTCTAATAAATTGCATTTTCTGCGGAAGTTCATGACACATAAGAGACTCCTATCATTATTATTACTACTACATAATGTCTCCTGTAAAACTGCCTCTGAAACCGACATAATATAGTTATCACCCTGTCTTAAGTGCATTAAAGATTACTGGGTATAACTCGGCAGTTATGGAAGTCGTGACGACTCATGCAATTTTGTGCCAGCATTCCATTCCAGTGTGATTATTATTACATTACATAAATCCAAAAAAACAGCAACCAACGTTCTTTTTTGCTGTTCTGATGATCCACCCCTCAGCTCCTTCCCACAACGAAGCTAAATATACTCTCGTTGAAATTAAGATGAGAAATTTCTTCTTATTACCGCATTTTATGAGATACTACTTACGCTGTTGTTGTGTGTACACTTTTGTATCGCATTATTATTATTTGTTTGTAAGTAGGAAAAAATGTACCTCTGTACTAGATGGAACAGCATGACAAAAGTAAATCTTTTAGTCTAGTACTTCGTGAAAGAAACTTTTACTCTCCTCTATCGTTATCATACACGCGAGGAAAGTGTGGGCTTGAGTGCCCTTTTTTGTCTGGCTCATTAAGAACATGAAAAAATCCTGAGGCAACTTTACCTTAATTTTCACACCACCCGTATTTACGACTCCATCTACAACAGCGTGTTTCTCACAGCCGAACAAACGAGAAAAAAAATTCTGCTCGAACCAACACATTTATATACTACTTTTGTGCATCGCTCACTCTCCCTCTTTCTCTCACTTTCTCCACCTAAAGGTATCCAAGCCGAGATGTGAAATGAAGCATAAACTTTCTTCTGTGGGGAATTCACAGAGAGAGAGAGAGTGAGAGAGAACGCTTTTCCCCACAGTCAGGTTTTCTTAGGGTCTTCTGCCGAGAAAAAAACGGTCGTGTTGTGATACGCGTTTATTTTATATCTACGTGGATACTTTTTTCAATTCCTCTTGCCTCTACATTTGTGCTTGTTCACGGAAACATACATCTGGACATAAACGTGCAACACATACGCTTCTACTATCCCTCATTTTCTCTGGGCATCTTTTCCCTTAAAAAGCTAAAACTTCTGCAAATAGCCTGCCTCATACAAATGGGCCGTTTCCTGCTTATTTCAGGTCCCAAATGAAGGTAATTATTGTGTATGTGCGTGCGTGACAATTTTCTTTCCTATTGGGAAAACCTCTACATCATCATCATATATCGTCAGTAAAGTAGTCGCGTGCTGCACAGTATTTTGTGTCATAACCGTAATAGGCAACTGATGATTGTGATTGTGTAGAGTGACAATAACAATGTTTTGCAGAGCAGCAATGTGCCCAAAATGACATAATAATATTATAGTCTAACCATCCCAATCCTTTTCGATTACGTAAACAGAAAAATGTCAGTTAGATTTCTTTATATTCCACGCCACTTATATCTTAATTTCAAACGATATCATTAAGGCAGTAACGAACGAGTAAGGAAAAGTAAATTAGATAGAGCCACGAATACGAATGTGCACGACTTGATTTTTTTATATGCGGTCTGGCAGAGTAGTAGTATTTGTATAGCAAAACAGTGAACCCGCTAAGTTAGTTGTTTGCAGATTGTCGCTGATAATATTAGGAACATGAACACCAACTAATGAAATAGTCAGAGTTGTTGCGGAGGAGTAAACTTTCTCTGACATTTTGATTACAACTTTCCATTAGTTGTAGTCTATGTGTTTGTCAGAAAATTACACTTTTAGGCTTCACGGTAGAGAGATATATACCTACGTTGTTGTACGCCACACCACACCACCAAATCGCCCAGTAGACCTAAAGTAAATCAAATGTCAAGCAGAAGAAGTAGTAGTAGTCAAAGCTGATCTCGAATTCTAGGAATTGTCTTTACAGGAAGTGGCAGTAAACGGAGGGATTCTTTTCTTGCGTTAGATGTGGAGCGGAGCTGGCTGCTCTTTCACAGTCATTTATTTGTTTGAGCTTCTCAAGAAGAAAGCACGAGAGAGAGAGAGAGAGAGCAGTAATCCACTAGACCCTCAAGTTACGTGTCGGTTTTGGCGTTGCTATTCCGTGTGTGTGCCTGTGTGTCTCTCTCGTTGAGAGAGATTCAACTGGTGAGGTTTATCAAACTATACATCGTGGGTTTCCAGTTTCCACAAACAATTGTACAAAGAGTCGTTTTGCTACACATGGCGTGGCGGATATTATATTGCCTTTAACGCGACAGCTACTAAATTGCGAGGATGTAGCAGGAAACAGAACTTGAAAGGTTTTTAGAAGCGAGTATTTTATGCAATAATTTATTGGAACTTTTCTCAATTCATTTTCAAATTAAATGCGTTGCAAACAGGTCACGTACGAAGTAGTGATACACTTAACAACTTTTATATCGAACAGCATTAACATTGATATGGAGGTCGGGCGTGTTAAATAATATTTTTATTAGCCGGCCATTCATTGGTGGTGGTACGATAGAGGATATAAAATGTAAAGCTTGGGTAGCGATTTCAAAAAATAAAAAATAAATCACAATGAAACAATTAAAAGATTTTGGAAAGACTTCAATTCCATGGCTGATGGCTGGCATTCAGTTCTATTCCGTTAAAATACTAAAGTGCATTATCGTATTAAGCAGAAATCAAGGTTGTTTGACACTGTGAATGTTATCACCACGCAAAGTAGCATTATACGTCAAATTAATGCATTATCAATGGTCATCTATTTTTATATGATTCAATTTAAAATTGAGGAATGCTGACTGTGTTGACCATTTTATCAGCTGTCAATATCCCAAAACAATCATTTCGGGCGTCCTTTGGAGAAGATAAAAGTCAGCGATTTTATTATTTTATGATTATTACTTCCACGCGAAGGATGATAAAACAAATCAGTAATCGACAAGCTGGACAAAATATTCACACAAACAGGGTGTAATATCATATTATTATAAGAGGACAGAGATACAAAGTATTTTTTCTTATTTATTTAACAAGTTTCATTCCAAACTTCTAGTGACGCACAGCAAGTGTCTACTAAAAGTTTGACAATGTACTGACATTAAATTTCCCCAGAATTCTTCAAACTTACTGTATAATTACAAAATACTAAATTAAAAATAAAAATAAATCATAAAATGTTGTGCTTTGGAGGATCAAAAAAATCCAAAAAACTCCAACATGAGAAAACATTGGGAAAAGACGGTAAAAGCTTTGGATCTTCAGATGGCAGTGTAGGCTCTTCTCAAAGCTCTGGTAAAACAAAATCAACATCTGTAGTTAGGAAATGGGCACACAATATATTTGAGGAGGACACTGTAAGCTATGCTACAATTACATTTTTATACAAACAAACCAAATTTTTGCAAACTTAATTTTATGTTTGAATTAAACTTTGTTGTATTTGTATTATTGTCCAATGCCCAAACTGTTATATAGATACTGCAAACAATATTTGGATGTTTACGCACAGACGAACTCCTACAAATTAGACTGGTCAACAAAACATGGAACAAGAATGCTTGTGAGGTTTTGCGAGAGAAGCTGGAAGGTGTGATAATATTACAACGTGGCCTTGAATACTACACGAATGTCATGCGTTCCAGCTTAAACATTCCCATTGGACGCGTATTTCTGAATATTATTGACATGGCTGAACCACAACCGAAGCTCTTTTTCCGCTCTATAGGACACTCAATTTACCATCTGGTATTAAATTTGGAAGGTCACGGTGTTCTCAAATTGCAGACAGTTTTGTGTTACCTCCAGAACATGAAGCAATTTTCTCTCAGCCTGTTCAGCCAGCTGGACCGGGATGGTGCACAATTTTTACACGCTAATAGTCGGAAGTCTAGTACACTCTCCGTACCCGGTATTACAGTGGAGGACGTTGACGATGTCAATAATAATCAAATTATGGATGTGATCCTTCCAAATTTAGAGTCCATAATATTGTCTTGTGAACCGGGTTGGAAAACTAATGTACCCCGTTTACTGGAGCAACTCGTACGAGCATCTCCTCAGTTGAAAAATTTGAATTTACAAAAGTGGCCTTTTCCATTACCACCAAATTTATTCCAGCTGCCGCCACTGGATAATCTAACGTTTTTAGCGATGAGCTACATTGGGGATGCTAGCTTGAGAGTGCTGGCATTAAAAAAATTGCACCTCAAATCCGCCGACTTTAACTTAGATTCCGACATAACGGGGGAGACCCTTGACATGTTTTTTGAGAGCGTGTCATCGACCATGGAATATATAAGAATGGATAGCAAGTCAAATCACAACCTGGTATTTCATGTACAGACAAAGATGCCAAAACTTCTAACTGTTCGACTGACAACATGGGTGGGTCCAATCCAACTGGATACTTTGGTTGGCAACAGTGAAAATTTGATGAAAATCCAGTTGAGTAATTGTGATCCTGGCCGGATCTCACTGAAACATCCAAAATCCAACTTGAATGTCAAGTATCTGGCGGTAAAGTTTGGACATTTTTCAACTGTCTCCCCATCTCAGCGTTCAGAGGTTGTCAAGTATTTCGTTTACGCATTCCCAAACCTCGAGTCGCTCATGATCAGGCAAGTATCGGATAAAATCCTCGTCCAGATACTGAACGGTTGGCCCAAGCTGCAAACTTTACGAGTCACGAGCGCATTTGGATTGACAGATTCAGGTCTCACTGGTATTCCCATTGCCGAGCTTTCAAAGATGACAAAACTGGAATACAAGCTCTCCTGTGGATGTTGCCTCCCTGTGCCAGTTGTTGACTCCAAGCCATGTGTTGACACCATTCGACAATATCCCCATATTGGAAAACTCACTAGTAACTTTCTTTTCTTTATCTTTCATCTTCTAAATATCTTTCTTTAACTTTCCCTTGTTTGCGTAACGTGACCCTTAAAACAGAAATGATATGCGTATGCCTGTCGGCTGGGCTGGCAAGCAATTGGCAAGAAACACAAAAGAGACACGTACCTATATAGTAGCTACTTTACACTTTCATGTACTTTTCCAATTTGATATTTACCCCATCAGTGGCACATGGTGTGAACGAAATTTGCCAACATTTCCTCCCAACATATCTTCATTCATACACATTCCAGTCGAGTCGCCCTTTCAGGGTAGACAAAGTACCAGTAAATACTTTACGATTTGCTCACTTTCTTTTCCTCTCTTTTCTTTTCTCCTCAGATCTCCAGGATTTAGGCATTGAATCAGAGGAAGGATCACATTTTCCTTTGACAAACTTTTCTCTTCATTTGGGACTCCATGAGCTGGGGAAACTTCAGTCACTAAAAATAACTTGTCATAATGTAAGTCAATTTTTATAAAGACCCTGAAATACCTAAAGGTATAATAGGTTTATTATGTCGTTACAAAGTACTTTAGTAGCTTTTATCGTACTTTCTCCCATTCCCTCTAAAATCCTTATTGTGTGCAATTGTATACATACATTCCTGAATGAATACTGTTCCTAACAGCTTTCGTATTTTTAATGCTTCCGTCTTGTTGGGGTAAAAAGTAACAGCCTCGCCCAGTCTGGTCGAATGAAAAAATGAAAACAATACTAAACTTTTGAGAAGGATTATTATAAAGTTCTCAAATGTTCACAACGTAATGTAACACAGGTACAACTTGAAATAATGCTCTCAAACACATCACGTTCCCAAAATGTGTGTCGGTTCCAAAGTTGAAGTGAGCTCAGAGCTGGGATACGCTTTTAACAGTGATGAAGTGCTTGCACCCCCACCTAAAGTTATTTTTATAAACCTTGGTTGGTTTCATGTGTGTAATCATATAGTACGCTATACTGCTTCAGCCTCCAAATATTCATTTTGTAATAATTTGACAGGAATTGGGACCTCACTGGTGCCTCCGATGTATTGCAGACAACTTACCCAATTTACAAGAGCTAACAGTCATGGATCGAGCTATAAGTCATGATCGTTACGAGGAGGACGAGGTACTCTACCTTTTAAGAAAGCTCCCCAAGTTAAAGTTGCATCTAACTCAGACCAAGCTTGTTGACCACCATTCCAATATTTTTTAATCGAAAAGACTTCCCTCTGTTCCAAACAGACTTATACCAAGTTTTTATTTTTGTTAAAGCTTGAAGGTACCTCCAGCAAAGGAATGAGTGAGAGAAAAACAGCGCTAAAGTATAATTCGTAGTTTTTAGGAAAAATTGAAAAGTGTAAACCACTTTCACCTTCACACATTCTACCCCAAAACCACCACCACCACACCTTCCTGGCGTTACACTTATTTCCTTACTTGTATGCGTACACCCGTACGACTTTACTACCTCCAAACCAGGTTTACACCTGAAATGTGAAACGTAAAAATGCGTAATAAAATTGGTAATAACAAAAGACACGTTTTCTTTCACACTTTTCCCATATAACCTACCTACCCACCTTACACATACTCACTGTGTACTTCCCCGAGACTTGATATATACACCTTGATACCTGCTTCTTGGTTGGGGGAGATTAAAAACTTCCTTTTATTGCTTCCTCCCATTTCATTGGTATTTATTGTATAACTTTGGTCCTTGGAATTTGACATTAATTTTACGAATGGCTTCCGTGTAAACTTTTTTTTACCTGTCTGAACTGCTCTGAATGGAGGAAAGTCTACTTTCAATTTCGTATTTGAGTTGGTAGTGCGGCTGCCTAAATACTTCTACCTTAGTTATGTTATAGTAGCTACAAGTCGACTTTAAGCACACAGTCGTGTAGTCATAGCCCATTTAGACAATTTATAGAGGAAAATGAAATCTATTTATTGTAAAAAAGGAAATTAATGACCATGCATCATTTACCGCTGCTCACGATTTTCACGTTTTCTCCCTTTTGGTTTACGACTGCAACAAACTGCAAGTTACCAAAAATTCAAAATTTATACTATATTTTACTGGTCCCGTGGTCCACCACACATTTTAAACTACCAAGTGCATTTCTGTTTATAGAAACAAATTGGCACGTTGCATAAATCCTATTGTGGAAACTTATTTTATACCATTTTATTTTTGAAAACGATTGTGTTTAAAGTATGAACATGAATATATACCTAAGCAATCTTTCCCGCAAAATGGATTGGCAGGCTCCTCATACATAAATTTTTCTCAAAATTTCAGCTCGACGGAGAAAAGCCGCAGTGATGGTGGTATATCGTGTGATCCTCCAAGAAAATCCTACTATCCCACTGGATTTCATATTTTATTCTAGTCATTCATGTTCTTTTTTTGCTCACCAGCAACTATCGCCGCTAGAAAAACTACTTACCACTGTAATCCGTCATTGAATCCCTTGTCATTTTCTTTACTCTACTCACGCAGAAAAGGGAAAAGACCAAACCGAAGGTACCGATTACACCAAAGATTTTATACAGAAATACTACTACATACATACATTCCGCCATAATCCCAAAACCGGTTGGCACCACTCCCGCGTTTCATGATAATATTTTTGTGAAAATTCTTATTTTTATACCATTTCCCCCCAAACCTTTCTAATTCACTCCGATGAAAGTAAGTAACTGCAGTTCCTCTGGTTAGTTTTCAACAAACGAAAAAAGTTTGGCAACTGCTGCTGTCCCATCTGACTTAAAATAATCCCTTCCGATGAAATTGATACCAGTGTCGTCATTGGTCCGTGTTCCTTTTTGTATTATAAAAAGTGGAATATTTCCAATATGTATTCCAATACCATACGAGTCTTGTATTTGTATACATACCTACATACATATTTCTACGCGAGCGTTTGTATGTAACTTGACTCCATTTTTTAAAATTGTCAGTAGTGGACGTTGTAGCTATCGCCGCACACTACCTACATGGACTACCATGTACAATAATATATGTACTTGATTCTTTAGTTTACATAGCGCGTGGGTGCATTCTAAAAATGTAGCTTTACTCACTTTTGTTCCGTTCATTGCGCCGCAATAAGAATGAAGCAGAAACTGTTTTCAGTTTGATGTAGCAGTGGTACACAAGTCTAGTTACTGGATCTTCAGGTTTCCGTCAAAAGTCATTTATGTCAGACTTTTTCCATATTTCCCCTGCTGGAATGAAATGTGGGTCAAAAATATAAAAATAATTTGGTACACATATCAATGCATGTGGGTAGGATGAAAAATTTATATCAGCTTTCGGTTACTCACACTCAAAATGATTTTTGTAATAATGACGGCTCCGTTTACCCTAACAAGAAGAGCCCACTTGATGTGATGATGATATTGACAAGAAGGGTTACACTTGCTTTTTTGGGGAGAGAGATCGTATATGTGGGTGTCTACACAGGAATGCCTATCGATTGTCGATGTTGGTGAATATGGGAAGAGAAAATAATAATAACACACCATACCATACCTCATTTTTTCCTTCTGTCAAGTTAAACCAGTCATCTTGCTCCCTCTGCTCCACAGTCCCTGAGCTACTCGTTTGCGTTCCCCGGCAAAACTCTCATTCTTTGGCCATCACTATTTACTACATAGTTACGTTTCACAACAATCATCCTTCCCCCTGTACCAACGGTATTTGAAATGTACGTGATCTTAAGGAAAAACCAAAAATGGGAAAATGATTCAACATTTACCATATCATACTTTTTACGGCAGAGAAATGTCAAGGGAGAAGTAATCCTTTTGACATAAATGGAAAGTCCATTCGCACAGAATGACAATTTGTGTAATGTTGGAGGGAAAAATGATATGTAACAACGGATGTAATTTTTTGAGTCTACTATTGTTAGATATTTGTGCGCGTGTACCTTCAGTAGTGTATTACGTCAAGGATATCTTGATAAAATGAGGAGAGGAAATAGGAGAACACGCAAACTTAACACATACGATGAGATGGCACGACATAAACGGTGACGAATTCGTTGACAGGGTCCAGACTGACTGTATATCACTAAAAATTTGTCCCAAAAAATGTGCGTCGGCAAACAATTTTCTAAACAACCAGCAACATATGAAGGTTCTTTTGAGAAAGTGTCAATAACCGTAAGTCACCAAAAGTAAGACGATTAATGTTTCCTTTCTCTTGGTATGTAAGAACTGCCGACAAACATATTGAGTAGCGCGTTTACAACTGCTAGAATACCCGCGAACAAAAAATAAATAAAAATGCACAATATAAATAACCAAAACGCATTTTTTTTATCAAACGCCTTTTCTTCTAAAAACGGAAGCAACAACTGATAGAAAACCCACCCCCTCCGCGGTTCGGTGACCCTCTGAATCTAACATAGCGAACAATTTTTATCTCTCTCTCTCTATCCCTTGAAAAGTACGAAATGACGGCTGTGAAACCTGGAATAAAAGAATAAATAACAATAATAATTTTGTATGAAAGATGTGAAACACAGCAGGAGAACTCGTTTTTCAAACGTAGCATGACATCATAAATTCAGGTGGGTTTATTTGAACTTACAAGTAGACTTGACGTAGACTATGTTGTTCTTATGGCCTAGACATACGTACATTTGCACTTCTATATATCCACCTTCTCAGTCGAGTTGCCCTTTTCTCTTTCTTCTTACCCCAGACTGGTACGCATTCACTCATCTGTCCGACGTCTGAACTGAATTGCTTTTATTTCATAGGCACACTCAATTCTAACGGAATACTACCTACCCAGACGATTCTTTTCCTCGAAGGAAAAAGTTAGACACCAGAGGAAAAGGAAAAACCTTGAAGTTATTTTTCGTTTCTGGTGCAAAATGGTCGGATAAGAGTATTGGTTTAGGGATAGCGATGGTAAACCTACGTACATAAAAAGAAACAAGTGATGGTTGATGGTGTAAGTGTGAGTGGCTATGGTTGTATATTGTAATCATATTACCATTATAACGTTTTCATCATATTTGCTGCTTCTCTTTTCTCGTCTTCATTCACATTCATCTAGTCCCTTTTCCTTTTCAATGTTGGCTTGCACAGGGGTTCCGCGTTCCCGTTCCGCGAATCCGGAGACACGTATAATATTATTATGAGTTAAAATGCAGAAGAAGAGCTATCCCAAAAAAAGGCGTTCCGCTCACTGCTGGTATGTTGGTTATATGTGGAATATTGAAACTGGTGTACACGCACGGAAGAAAGCGCGAGTTCCTTAAAGGTGCATATATCCTCACAGACTAGTTTCCTTATAGAGGTACATATATTTTTAAAGTTTTCCAAAGACACACAGTATCGTAATAAGATGCAAAACAGGTTATGTTCAAAACTTACTTAGTCCGGTGATAGGTAGATATAAACTTAACGAAACAGCAGCGGTGGGGCGTAACTGAATGTTTAAGACTGTGTGTGTGTAGTGTAGAGTGAAAAAAAAAGTTGGGCACAAAGAACATCATTGCATACATACCCCCACACATACAGTTGTAGATGGAAGAAACCGGAAAAACGAAATACGGCCCATTACAAGTACCATCATGAATAGAAATGGCTTCCTTTCCTTCATCTTGTGTGTATATTGCTCTTCCTTCATTTTACTCTCTGCTGAAGACATGGACACAAGAAAAGACGACTGAGAGAGGGAGAAAGGGAGAGAGAGATGTGCTCATAAATTTTCCAATGTCTAAATAAATTTTGCTAGATCTGTCACTTCTTTCAGCATATAAATGTGACCATATCGCCCTCAACTTCCGTAGTCTTTTCAATGTGTCTCTTAACTTGACTGGTTGGATGAATGAGCACACCTCTGGAGGAGAGAGAGAGAGAGAGAGAGAGAGAGAGAGAGAGAGAGAGAAGCTGAGCAAGTTTTGGAGTGCGGATGAAAAGAAGTTTCAAGAGAAACCGAATGTATTTAGGTTGTCTGTTGTATTTCACAGACAAGGAAGATCCCTTACACTTTATTATTATCCCATTTCACCGGAGTAAAGTTCTCCCACGGTGAAGATGAAGTCACTTTTCGTCTTCCTTTAGGTCCTGCTCTCCTGAAATTACGGCTCTTCTTGTTATTATCATCGCCATACTTGCTTTGCATGTGTTAACTGTAGGAATGTATGTAGCGCAGCGGTGCGAAAGGTTATACATTGCAGTAGCAGAGACTTGGAAATATACCTAAATACACGATGCTTTATGCAGCTCCAGTTACGTCGTGGACGTGGCGTTGATTGTATTGGTAAAGTCGCGTCGCTTTATTGCAACTTTAGAGCTACATATTTTATCAGCCCATGTGGATCTGTTAAACAACCTTCACCTTTAAATTAGATGACTGATATTAGATAAACATAAACATGCGAAAGAAATCCCTACCGTTTTTAAACATGAAACTAGAATAATCTAACACCTGGAGGTGTTTAAGATATGAAATCTAGAGAGATAAGATATAACACCTGAAACCTGTTAGAGTGAGACGATATTTAATAATGTTTAAAGGTAACAAAAAGTCACATCTACTTAAAGAAATCATATAAATACAAGGCACATGCATGCAAAATTAGTTGGGTGATTAATTACGTTATCGATCCTAAGATTCTTCTTCTTTGTATTTCAATTTGATTTACTATAACGGTAACAATTGAGTGGCATTGGGATGTAACGTTTATTATGGTTAGTAATGTTGCTTAAAAATGCATAATGCATACCGCACAAAATATATAATCGTCAGAAAATAGCCGCAAGAAGGAACTTCGAAATTGTAAGGAAGAAAATATCAATCGTAAGGAACTGAGGGACTATTTCCGGATTACTTATGGATGTCAAAACCGAAGCTACAACCGCCCACCCCGAACCCTGGACATTACTCCGCAATTTAGCAAATGTAAATTATGTTGGTATCCAACTAATAAAACTCATGAATTCCTTTTAGTACAAATGTACATATATTTTGCTCATTACTTACACACATGAATTATTTCTTTACAAATAACTACGTTGATGGACATTCCTTCGTGTACGCTTACTAGTGTGTGGAATGTACCCTTAAATCATTATACGCTGGTAACGAAACGAAGCTTTACACAACAATCAATCATTTTAATAAGGAAACAAATACATTACTACTCTTCCACTTCATTACACCATATCATTAGGTACTGTCAATTTTTTGAATTTTCGTATAAGTGTACTGCTATATGATCCTGTGTTTTCTAGATAGTGTTCACGTAATTCACGGGTCCCGTTTATCTGGATTTAGTAGATAAAATGTATACGAGAGAGCATTTTCAAATATAACGGTCAAATGTGGTGTATAACAGTTGTATTGGTATAACAATATCATTCAAGCAATTTGTTAGGTTATAGTTATGATAAGGTAAACGTGGCGTACCCTATTATACGTATAATACAGCCTTCCTGAAATGAATGTTTGCCTATAAACTCTTTCTCTAGAATGCTTTTACACCACCATAAACAACCTGCTCCTGTTACCTTTCTTTCTTCGAAATTTGTGCACTTCACGCTCTAACATAATATTACTTGTATATACTACAGACTACCACTACGCAGGTAGAGAAAGTAAACAGCAGCAATATATATGAAAGGACAAAAAAGAAGTACAACAGTACAAGTAAGTAAATTTTATGAAATGGAAAGTCTAGATGGGTTAAAAACCCAAAATGCGTGGTCCAATCATCCAATAAACTTGTATAACTGGTGGTAGGACAGAATGGCAATTAACAAATTTGCCTACTACAAAATTGGCCCTGAGTTTACCTCTCTGGACCAACAATGTTCAGTGTGTTATTCTATATTTAGCAAAATATTTATACTTAAAACTTCTTAAAAAAAATCTTAGTCGAACTGAAACAATTGACAACATCATCAGAGTTAAGCTCTACTCAAGTTGGTTTGGTAGTCAACCTTGCATCAACCCCACAGTATTCGAAGAGTTTATTAATTGCCATCCTGTCCTACAGTCATCTGCTCAGAAAGAAAAAAAGTTCTGAGAAGGTTTACAACTTTTATAACGCAGAACAGCAGTAATGGAGCAATGCAATGAGCCTGTATTCAAGTACAGCGTATTATCTAAAAGGTATTACCAAAATGAAAGTGAAAGTACCACCAGTGGATGGATAGAGTAATACAAGGGAGTATAAATAAACTTTGTATGTATTTCAAAAGCAGACCTTACAAACTCCCAAAATACACCCATACTGATGTGTGCGATGCTCAAGCAGGAGGAAAACATTATTAGAATACTGAAAATACACAGGGGAAATAACGTTGATGGCTTTGCTGTCCGTTTTACGGAGCAGTAGGGAGAGAAAGGAGAGAAAGAGGACGATCATGAGACGACCATGTTGATAATCATAATGATACTGAGGTAAACTTGCACTTTCTTCGAAGGATGAGAAGAAGTGTGTATACTCTCGTATTATGTGTGTAAAAGAGTTGTTGTGGCGTAAACAGAGAATACAGTTTGTCAGAGTGTGTAGAAAGGAAACACACACACACTACTTCCCTTTCTTCCATTTTCAGCACCGTTTCGTTCGTCGTTTTTGAATTTCTGCGTCTGTCGTCTCAATTTTCAACCAGAGAAGATGGAATACTGTACCCAATACGAGTTTCTATCTATATCATCCATAACAGGTAAACCTACCTACCTCCCTGTCCTCTGTAAAACCCCTAAAGTACGAAGATGGAAAGTTCATAAATAAGTTTACAGAACCATCCCCATTTTCACGGAGAGGCAGGAGGAGAGCCCTTTCATGTTTTTTCCTGCTTGGTAATAATATTGAATATGAGATATCTACGTGTGCTACTGCTCCTGCTGCTGCTGCTCCATCCGAGTATTTTATGTACAGAGTATATAGTGTGCGAACAAAATTTTCAATCACTTTGAGCCGTATAATGGGAAGGAGGTCCCTAAGCGCTTCCTTTCTTGCTTCCTTGCAGTAATACTATACCTTGTTTTGTTTACCATTTATTTAATTATGTATTAAATAAATTGTTCTTATTTTATGATCTTCCGATCGGAATGAGCTTCCTTGTTTGTTTGCTTCAGTTATTGCTGTCGTTTCTAAAGTACACAACTTTTCCCGTTTTTGGTTCTCCAAAATTCGTGGGGCTTTCTTATGAGCCCGTTTCAGCACAAAGCGGAGTGGAGAATCAGCAATAAAGAACAATGCGAACAGGAAATCCCTCTGGGACGCATTATGATTTGTCACACACAGGAACACAAAAACACAGTGTCAACTGTGTAGCGTAGAGAAAATAAATTGAGCCGTCATACTGTCCACACATCAAAAAGTTGAAGTTTTCTCTTAAACTACAGAAATCATTTATTTATTTGCTTGGAGGATTCGGCAAAATCTCTTAATGCTGTGTACACATAACTATAATAGGTACACCAGTTAAATTATTAAAATGAAAAACACACAAATTACACAGCTTCTCTCTCTGTGACAAACGACAAACAGAAACAGGATGACTTTACTCCACGGACCATGGATGGATGATTTATGTGTATGGCAAAAATATCCGTTTTTTGGCTGATTCCCTTCCATTTGAAAACACAGCTCAAAGAGAGAAAAACGTAAAGAGAGAGAGAGAGAGTGAGATAGAGATGTTTCCAATCTACCAGAAACAAAATCGATTCGATAAAGGACAGAACAAACAGAAGAGAGATGATAATGATGATGAGTGTACGAGAAATCAGCTGGGAATTAGTTGGAATGTAGACTGGCAGAAGCTGATAAGAAAACACTTTTCATTGTGGTACCATCGTCGTCACTACTACTACTACCACGTAGTACTAAAAGTAGGTAGTAGTACTTTGCTTACCACTACCAGACTAGTTTTGATGACTTGTCGATCACGCATCGCATGGTTATGTAATTGGGAACAAAATGTTGTTTGTTGCCTTTCCTACTCCAGTTCCTAGTTGCTGTAGACTTTCGGTTTGGTACAACTGACATTTTCCGTGCTACTTGTGTACTTTGTCTGGTACCTAAATAAGAGCAGTGAAACGAAGTCGTTTCTCTCTTGAAGAGAAGATGCGAAAATGTAGAGTGTCACATAATACAGTTTGGCAGATACAATAAACAACATATTGGAATTTTGTAAAACCTTAAATTTCTGCAATTCATGGGAAAATTTTGCTGCTTTATGGGTATAATGAATATGTGTGTGTACCTTACACCCTAACCCTACCCATGTCGCATTTCGACATATGTAGGTAAAAGAAGTATCCAAATACAATTGTGAATGTGTTCAACACAGACATTGTACTCACATTACATTATTTTCCCTTATCAGAATACTTCAGTTGACTCGGATTCCAACCCACTCAAAACTCCAACAATGAAATTAGGTCACGATGAATGTCACGTACGTGGTTGTCAGATATTAGCACTCATCTATGCATATATAGGCATAAGGCATCCAACGTAAATTACATTACCTTTTACTATTGCTCTTACAGCAGTACTGTATTTCGATGATGGTGATCATCATAAATGTAAATTTTTGTTTGGTAGTCTTATAGTATGAGTGTGCGCATAAATCTGTACGATATTAAATGATATCCCTTTGTGTGTGTAGAGCGCGCTATAATAATACCGACAGTATTTAGGCCGTCATAATAACACTGGATTTATGTGATTGATACTGGAACTGCCTTGTTCTGTTGACACACACTTTTAAACACAATATGTGCATGAATTAGCAATAAAAATAAAACGTGAATAGAAAGATAATAATAAAAGGCACTTAACATCATTATGTAATGACGCTATATCATCCTTTTTTAAATGCGGAGGACGCAATAAAAAGCGAAAAGAGGGAAAATCGGGATAACCGAGGAGAAAAAAGGGAGCCGGCAATGGCACATCATTGAGAAGAAGAAAAAATAGGGGAAACAGTCACTCTCAAAAACGAGAACCGACATATACATGCATATGTCTTCGTATATGGAAAGAGAAGGTTGAAGGTGTCACTGCTTTTTGAGAGAGAAAAAACCTCAGCTCTTATATTTCGCTACTGTGTGCATGTAAAATGTGTGCCTTTTTTGCTCCCCTATCCTTGTCTAAATGAATGATGTTCCCTTGCACACACCCAAACACATAATATACTGTGTAATACATGGACACATTCAACACTTGGTGGAGGACTTGTTCCCTACTTTAATATTCTCTGCAGAGTAAGTGCAGAGAAAATGAATTTCCTCCCATACATTACATTTTCTGCATCTGCATCATGAAAAAGGGAAAGTTGTCTTTGTACTTTGTTGTTTAAAGCCATTACATGTTCCGCTGCATTCCATTGAAAACGAAATCAATAGGCCGTGTCGCGGATTCTTCGTCTTTCAAAAACTACAAATGTAATGTCTTATGTGGTGCATTATAAGTATGAAGGTTATTGGAGTGTTAGGATCGCCATTGTACCAGTGTATTCAGACAGCGTAGTGTAGTTTCAAAAATGCATTACATTAGATCCTAATAAAATCCAAATAAAATGGATTTTTAACAACTCCGTTTTATGTTAGTTTGGGAACTGGAAACTTTTACAACGGCATTATTTGCACAATACTCTACAAGAAAGAAATTACTGTTTCAAACTCTTGGATTTATATGATAACAATGTTGGATTTATTTAATGTAGCATATAACCAAATAATCATGTTTACCCGAACATTTTACACGAAAGGTACGGGAAGCTCAATTAGGTATACGGTTTACGTCATGTATTTATGCGGAAGCAAATAAAAATTGTTCAATGCGCATAATATGTATACTTACAATTTTCTCGTTTTCATGAACCACTTACTACAACGATGCTCAAGGATTTAGGGCAGTGATAATTGGAATATTATTTTATTAATTTAGTAAGTGTATATAACGATTATAACATATGTATACTTACAATTTTCTCGTTTTCATGAACCACTTACTACAACGATGCTCAAGGATTTAGGGCAGTGATAATTGGAATATTATTTTATTAATTTAGTAAGTGAAATTTAAACATGTGTATAGCGGTCTATTACAGATTTTTATAACGATTTGTGTATATTTTGATTGCACAAAGTTTTAAAAAAATAAAGCGCATACAAGATGGGTTTAATTTTCCAATTCAAAAGGATGGATAATCAGATATGCATATTGTGAAAATAACACATACATGCATACACTAGTGCATTTAGAAACTCAAGTCATCCACTTACGGTAATGAAAACGACACTCTCTTCACTATCAAAAGATGTAAACAAAATTGAAAATCACGGTTGACATTTTCAAATAGACCTTTACTGACAATTCAAAGTCAATGCAGTGTAATAAAAGACAAAAAGCCTGATGCACGAGCAAATTGGTCAAAGAGAAAATGCTTTCTACTGCAGCAGCACTGAAAGTTTGACTTTGCTATAGCCAGCGTATAGATGTATATAAATATGTACAAACAAGTGCATGGTGCATATAATCTACTTTATTTTTTTGTTTGTTAGTGATACGTTCGCATTGGCGGTGAGCTAACCTATTCAAGAGCTACAAAATAGAATAAAAATGCTTCAGCACTATAATGGTCGTGAGGACCCTCTCAAGTGCAATTTACTGCGAACGAAAAAAAACCAGCGTTCTGTGTCGATGTGATGTTGAAGAGGAGGAAAAGGGCGAGTATTATGTAACACGTTTCTCTCCTCTTCTTTTCATTCTGTCTTTACGCTCACTTCAATTCAATGTCTTGTCATCTCGAGTCGGCGTATGTATATGTCGTGGGCGCCTGAAGATTTTTTTTTTCGTATTGCATTTTTACCCATTATGTCAGTGAGACCTTTGCACTGAGAGTTACGTAATGGTAGCTAGCTTAGCGAGAGTGTTACCATCATACAGTTAAAATGGAAGAGTGGCTGTTTCCCTCCACCGCGCGGTAGCCGTCTTTTTCCATTGTATTTTACTGGCTTCTTTATGATGCCCATTACATA
>JAHZNE010000652.1:0-31980 GCA_027744055.1 Callyntrura sp. NNG-2020
AATCGTTACATTGAAGACCCAGAGGACTGCACCAAATTTTATTTGTGCTACTACGGAAAACATTTTCATTGGACATGTCCCGGTAAAAATTGAGGACATTTTTCAACGATGCAATGTACAAGTGAAGCATCACAGCTAAATAACTAAAGGCCTCTGTTGATTACTCTTAGAATATTCATATTTTGATCCTGACAAAGAGAAGTGTCTCAACGATAGGGGACAAGCAGAAGCATGCATCTTACAGGCAAAAAGGAATTTTTACAAGAAACTTGGCCACGCGGAGAAGCCTCCACCAAAAACATCAATAGCTTTAACACAGGCCAGAACTTTCATGAAAACCAACATGAAACCGAAGGTGCAGAAACGGCAGAAAGGATAACATCTGAAAAGCACTGAACTCTCTAGATAACTTTACCCACATTACATTTTCACAGGTTCAATTAATCAGTGCATAATCGTGTAATTCACGTTTTGTACTTCTTTGTAAATACCATTTAGCTCAACTTAAAAGTACGATTAAATGGGATGGACCATTTATAACTCAAAATATACGTTTTAGTTGCATTTTTAGTTGCACAAACTTTATGCATTTTATTACAATTATTGCATTGCAATGTACCGAATAAGGTGACGTATGTCCAGTTCTGTTACTCTCATTCCACGACATGCTTAAATTATATTTCAAACATTCATATTTTTCCAGGTGCTTTTTTTTACTTCATCCAAGGCAATTAGTTGCAATATAAATTCAATATACAGACTGCAGTTTACACAGTTGATCACATTATACGTTCGCCTTTTCACAGGTGAACCACGAAATATTCCACATAATTGAGTATAAATGTTATGTCATCCCGTGTGCTCGCTCCAGCTCATATGAAGAATGGAGAAACGAACGACATGCTTACTACAACAGACAGGCACAAAAAAGAGAAAACAGGTTATTTACATGTACATGTGGATTTGTTCAACTCCCGTCACACGAGTGGTGGTACAAGGACAGCCTGTCTTTCATTGGACATCTGACATTTGCAGAGATTCCCTTTTTATCCAGATCGCCCAAGGCATAGAATACCTGGATTTAACAATGTATTTTTGTATGTAGATTGCAGGATTCATCAGAACTGTAAAATTTAAAAATTGTTCACGGTAATCGTTATCACGGTGCTAATATACTTACATATACGTTTGACATCATGTCAAGCACAAAGTTGCGAGAGATTTCCAAAGTTTTAGTAGCGAATCGGGGAGAGATTGCGTGCAGAGTTTTCAGAACATGTCAAAAACTGGGTAATGATACGGATCACTGCTTTTATTAAATGTTGAATATATAGGGTTATCCGTAGTTGAAGCATCAATCAATGGAATAAATTAGTTGTTTTAGTTGTGAATCAATGTTCCGAAGTAACAGGTTGTTTTAATCCGTGATTATTTGCAGGAATAAAGACAGTTGGGGTGTATTCAGAACCTGACAAAAACTCACAACATGTTCGAATGGCTGACGAAGCCTACTGCATAGGCCCTGCGCAGTCCACGTTGTCGTACTTAAACCAAGAGAAAATATTTGAAGTGAGATTATTTGTTAAAAGTTAGAGAAAATCACATTTGGTTAATTTCACGCAACAAGCAATATAAATTCACTATATTATTCCTTTTTTTCAAAATGAACATTTTTTGACAGGTTATAAAGCAAACCGGAGCTCACGCAGTTCATCCAGGCTACGGCTTTCTTTCTGAAAATCATGACTTTGCGCAAAAGTGTTCAAAACGGGATGTGATATTTGTGGGACCCCCATCCCAAGCCATATTTGACATGGGGATTAAAAGCAAGTCGAAAGAATTGATGACCGCAGCTGGTGTTCCTGTGGTGCCTGGCTATCATGGTCAGGAAGCCGCAAACGATTTGAACCTGTTGGAAAAAGAAGCCCACAAGTAAATTGCCGCTACTGTTGTGATCCTACTTTTACTTTTTTGCATTAAAATTTAATGGAATAGCTTATCTCGCAAAAGCTTAAAAATAGAAAACTACTTTTCTGTTTTTTGTAGCAATGGGTCATGAGCTCCCCATCAAGGATCAGAGTAAAATTCCAGGTCCATTTGGTCACGCCTTTGAAATGCGAGTGTATGCCGAAGACACGACCGGAGGACTGTTTGTTCCAGCACCCGGTTTAGTGCATGCCATGAGTACCCCCACAAACGCTCGCGTAGAAAGTGCAGTTATGGAAGGAGATGAAGTCAGTGTTCATTACGACCCGATGATTGCTAAGCTAGTGGTTTGGGGCCAGGATCGAACGGAAGCTATCAAGAAAGCAGATTTGGCCCTGAGCCAGTTTAACGTTGCTGGTGTATCAACAAACATTGACTTCATGCGGAAAATTCTGCGCTCTAAACCATTCCAAAACGATTTGGTAACTACAAAATTTATTGAGGAAAATCGGGATATTTTGCTGGCTAATGAAGAGCTCACCCGGGACAAACTGGTTGTGGCTTCGGTAGCCCTTTCGGCAATTCAAGATTATGAAAAGGGGCAGCAAATGGTGGTAAAGCGTTTTAGACTGAATTCGCCTTTAAATGCAAATCAGGAACTGAAATACGACTTGGACAGTAGTTTGCATCAGCTTAGTCTTCAGTACGAATCTAGTGAGGGCATTACAGGAAATGGATCCGTTTCCGTTAATAAAATCGGGGAATGCGGGGCTTCTCAAGTGGCCAAGCAGGGAAATATGTTCAGCATGCAAGTAAAATGTAGGTGCAATGAAGCTTCCAATCACTGCATCCCTCAACTCACAAACAAACACGCTTTCCATTTTTACTCCGGATGGATCATTCAATGTACAAGTGCCTACGCTAGGACCTTTGGACAGGTCTTCAGCAGAATCGGGTGGTGCTGGTGGCGCACAGGCAGTAGGAAAAGTGAAATCACCAATGCCGGGAACACTGGAAAAGGTGGCAGTTAAAGATGGAGAAACTGTGACAAAAGGGCAACAGCTGGGAACTTTGGTGGCTATGAAAATGGAGGTAAACACTAAAAACTCTAGTCTAAAATTATATAACTAACAAGTTACTACTACTTGCACGGGAAAACCGGAAGAAACCACTAAATACTTAAGTTTGTTATCTCATAACTTTTAGCATGTCATCCGCTCACCTTGTGATGGGGTCGTGGAAAAAGTGCACCAACAAGCTGGACAAACAGTAGCTAAAGGATCCAATCTTTTCACTGTGACTCCCGCTGCTACGTCACAAACGTAAATGCACACACCGGGCTAGGTGGACCGTGGACCATGACAATGGCTCTTATTATCCATTCTAATGAATGGTGGCAGGATTTTTATCATTTACGAATGTAAAGTAAAGTATAAACAATCTTTGATTTAAATGTTAAGAATAAAATACTAGTTTTATTTGAAATAATTCATAATTTCACAACATTTTTCTTACACAATATTACGTTCTGGTATCTAATTTATATATCTTTGAAAACGTAAAGCTTAATTAACAGGTAGTTCCACTATCATTAAAATCTTCAGTATAATGCCGCATTAAACGATACTGAACTGGGTATATTCAAATCTACATAATATTGCAAACGCACTTCTTAAAATATTTTTTCTCTGGCACACATTATTCGGAGAGAGAATATAAACAAAGGAACTATTTAAAAATTCTATTAGTATATTACCTGGTTTTAGAAATTGCCAAAACCATCTACAATATCAAAATCGAAAAGAGACAACTATGTAGCCAGAAGTTCCAACTTTTGACTTTTAAAATAGCAGTTAGCTAAATATCTTGTATCATTCGTTTCTCTACTTTTATTAGGTACTTATAAAATAGGTATACTTGTTGCTGACTTCACACAATTCGTACTATGTAGTATTATATAGGTTGGTATTTCTTTGAAGGAAGCGTAAAACGTTTCTAGTAGGTTTTCAGATACAAATTGATTATACGTATCTTATTTCATCACAAACATGACTACGAATTCCCTATAAAGCTAAACTAGTTTTAAAATTAAAGTTTACTACACGCATAAAAAGAATAGATATTTCTGTGCCCTTACACTTTTTACCAGATGCATTGACATTCTCGAAAATTAATTACTAATTAAAAATAAGAGCTTAATAAAAATATTAAGTTAATGTACCTTTGTATTTCTACAGGTAGCTAAATAGCAGCGATACGTTTATCTGTTTATTTTTTTGTAAAAAATGTAATCTAGCCTGATAGGGAGGCTTCCAAGTCCAAGCCAGAATCTGTTGGAGAAGTTGCAGATCCTGTGGTTGACGATTTGGGGGTGTTGGTGCCAAAATATTTGCGAGCACACAACCTGCTAATACAGTAAACAGTTAACATTAAAATTATGTGCTGTGTTGGTAATTCAGCAATCAAGATTGGGTTGTAAAACTTACATCATGTGATTCCTTTTTCCAGCGACAGTTGTAGAGCTACGATGACAGTAAGGACAAGTAATGCTGTTCATATCCTCAGGGTGGCTGGAGTTCATGTGTTCTAATCGAGCCGGACCATTCCTGAATTTTTCGTTACAATAAAAGCAACTGAACTGAGGTTCTTTCTGATGCGCTTCTTTAATATGACGGCTCATCACTCCCTTACTGGAGTAGCATTTCCCACAAAAACTACATTTTACAGGACGTTCAGAAGGTCGTCGAGCTTTCTTTTGTAAATCCAAGGGTTCATCTACTCCATTGTTTGCAAGTGTTCTTTTTGGGGCACCTTTCTTGCTGGTTACGAATCCAGTGCTCTTTGTACTGCCCTTTGGTCGTCCAAGTTTCTTCTTTAAAGAAATATTCTTGGTTTTCAACAAAGACTTTTTCTTGCCACCGCCCTTCTTCGGCTTCTTGAGATTAGGGAGCATTCCGGCTCCGGAAGATGATGCCCCGACAGAACTACCATTATTGTTATCGATGTTTCCAACAAATGTTTCCTTTTCTTTCGTTTCCTGCTTCATGGCATTGCACACCGCAGTGTTGATCAAACGCTGATGATCAACAACCAATAGTTGAGTACCAGTGGCATCTGCTGATACGAATTTGGAAGCCGGATTCTGACTTTTGTCCAAAGGTATAAGGACAGCAGATTGAGGATGAATAACTGCTTGTTGTTCCATTTTCTTTTCGTCTGGGTATACCGGAGTAATTGTTATAGCAGACTTGTTGATCTTAAGCAGAGCTTCCGCAGAGCTTTTCTCTGGAGATGGTACACCTTTAAAATCATTCAATTGTTAGCTATTTATTCAATTACTACTTTGAATACCATGATGTTATAGCATGTAATATAATGAGTACACGAAATTTTTGGCTTACTGAAAACTTGGCTAATTGTGATTTCATCGACCGGATCATCGTCACTGTAGTCGACATCTACCTCAACCTCTTCTTCCTCTTCGGTGTCCACCTGAGAACCCATTCCTTAATAGGCAAATGATCTATGTAAGCAGGATCGTCACAACTCCAAAAGGAGACACTATAATAAACTGAATTAAATCACTTACCCGTAGATTGCCGATAACTGTATTGTATCGATGACTGTTTTATGGAAGAACCATTGGTGAGTTTTGCAGATCTGCGGTTGCGCCGTATTTTGTTCAATGTCTCTACCAATTTGTAGAAGCTGCCGGAATCCCGAAAGTACGACATTTCTGTATTAAAAGCAAAAACCAAGTCATATATGAATATCTTTACCTATATCTTTACCCACTGCACCGTTACAGCGTTTCACCATAATTAAAATTCATAAAACCTAGCCAACTTGCCTCCAATTTCCCCCTCAATGTACTCTTGGAACAGAATGAGTGCTTCCGTCACTGTTGTCAATGCGGATCGCAGCTCCTCAATTTCAGCTATGAGAGATTCGGTGGTCGGCATATCTTCCATTATGTTACGACTTACTTGCCCAAAGTAGATGGGTAGGACACCTTCCGAAAATAATTCACAACCAATACGCGAATTTAACCTATCAATAAGAAAAGCACAATTAGCCCTGCAATCTTAAAGTTCACATAATTCGTAAAGATGTCAATTAATCATTCATGGTCCATGATCCAACAATTCATTTTCTTTGCTTGTAACCGCAAACTTTAGCCAAACCTAACAAACCGTAGAAATGATCATGCACGCAAATCATATTTGTCTGACATGCAAGCTGATTTGCAACTTTGCAACATACAAGAACTACGCACACCTCGCAGCAGCCACCCTCGGTGATGACGCTGCAATAGTTCAACAAAATGTTTGTCGTGCACGGCATTTGCTCAAAAGACCGACACCCCACCACAGCAAACCCAAAAATACATTTTTCTCCTGCAATCTGCAAGCCCACCCGAAACTCTAACCCAACTGCATCTACAGCACGTATACCCAAGCCAATGCACTTTTTGTTGCAACTTGCAACACAACAGGTGTGCTTATGGACCGGAAACTTCAAATTGTCATTCGTTACCTCCTTCAAACTTACCCAATTTCCAGTTCTTCCGAACCCACGTCACCGCTCGCAATTTTTTATTTCAAACTTCGACAATCCCCCGTCCCCGTTCAATATCTACGAATACTAACAAAAACTGCTATTTGTTTCGCAGATCGTTTATTCAAAAATAAACGCAAAAAACGTATTCTTACACAAGAAAGTTCGCATGAAATTAGTAATGTCGTAACCGTAACCTTCAGTTTGTTTAAACTTTCCAGTTTTTCTTTCTTTCTCCTAAACTATCCTCTCTAATTCTTAATTATTACCAAATATAACTCTCCTTCCTCCAGTGTGACAACCGAACTCACAATTCACCTAATCACCTCCCAATTTCCTAACAATGTCACATTTGCAAAAAAAAAGCAAAAAAAAACGCTTGATCCCTTACTGTTGCTTACACTGCCTTTCCTACACCCAAGGATAGTCCTCAACACAACTACTTATGAATATTATAACAGCTCCACTATTTATTTGTCCTGCTGCTTGCTAACCAAAATCGTCTGGTAACGTAATTCTTCTCTCCTCCTGACTCTATCATGCATGCACGATGTTATTTTCGCTTTTCTCACTTCTTCTCTTCTGCACACTTCTTTCTTGGTCTCGTCGGTCGTGTCGGACATGAATGGAAAAAAGTAGCAAAAGGCAGAGGATAAAGCGGTACGACAGTCGAAAAAGCGTGTTATAATAGGCAGTCTATCTCCATGTTATAATACGTTACACACAGAAACCGTGACTCTCTGCTCTCCTCTTTTTTCTTTTTTTTCCATCTCTCGCATCAGTCGCAGCATCTGAAAAACAGGCACACAGCGGCGATGACGGTACAAGTCATGCAACGCAATGCTAAAATGCAACAGCACGTTGTATGATGGCAATGAAATGAGTGATGCTGCTGATAAAAAAATGCAAGAGTCTCTCTCAAGAGCAATTTATTGTGATTTTGTTTGCGATGATGATGGCGAAGGCGATATGGTAGTGTGGTGCTGATGGTAGCAGCGGAGAGGCAAGCAAGGAATTATTATGGAATAGGTAAGTATTATGTGCCGTGTAAAGTTCATTCTTTATCGTTAATCGTGGTCGTTGTCGGTGTTTTAGGAGAGTCCTTTCTCTCTATCAGCGACCAAAAGGAGCGAGTCGAGCGCTCTGGCAGGAGATATTTATTTTATGTAGTGCAGTAGCAACAGTGGTAAGTAGGAGAGTCGCAAGTAAGTGGAAATAAAACTATGATCATGATAATGTGCAGTCAGGCATGTTGGGTGAGGGAGAGTAGTGGATTCTAGATAATTGTTAATATTGTTATTATTATTATTATTGTTGTTGTATCTCGGGGATGAATGTAATAATCGACAAAGGAAAAGTGCAGAGAAGATCTCTCGTTGTTGTGGAGGACGTAATTTGCAAAAAGTGTATTATGTTATGCTGATGATGATGATATGATATGATATGTATGGGTCTTCTGTTGGTCTTTTCATGCACATTCCATTATTTGTTCGTGCTTGTGTAGTAACGACCTGATATTGGTCATAGTCATCGTTGCATTTAACAAGTAAGCTTGTGATGCTGAGCGATGAGGTGGAGAATAGCTTATTATAATAAAGTGTGAGGTAGGCTAGTACTTATGAGAAATGCAGAGAAATGGAAAGTTATTGTGGGCCCTCTACATGGATGGATAGACGAAAAGCGGACAACGGGACGGGACGAACGGTGGATTGCTGGAATTGCTGTTACCAAGAAGCGAAGTGAGGAATGAAGTCGATTGGTGCGTGCAAGTTTGATGATGTGAAATGTCTCCTCGTGCAGGCTAGTTTGCAAAGGAGGTTTTCGTTGGTTTTTGTGCTTTTGGTATATTGCTGCTGTGGCTGCTGCTAATTGTAAGTGTATTACTGCTACTACTAGTTGCGCCAGAGAGCGAAATCTATTGTATTTCGTCATTGTCGACCTTGCTATTATTATTTTTCCTGAGTGAGTAGATCCCACCAAAAATTGAGTGTACGAATACGACAAGGAGTAGACACATTGTTCTTCAATTAGTTTGTGCTGAATATGCGTCATGTTTTATTGTTGTACGTTGTTCTAAGGTAAACATAAGTGGTGGTCTCACAATAAAACACGACATATAATGCCTACCTAGAATGCAAATATCTTCATTCCGGCAGAGATGGGCGGGGCAACGGACACTCAGTTCCCGGTGCCCGGTGTCCGGAATGCCTCTTTTAAATATATCTAAAAGTCAGTACCCGTAACCCCACTCATGACCGCGCTCCCTCTAACTCTGTGGTAATCGCAATGTCCCAGTCTCACGGGAATGAACACTAAAATTTACTGACCGCAAAGGTACTTAATGCATTTTTTGTTTCAAGGAACCCGATAGTGTGTATTACATAAACTAGGAGACATTATTAAACGTAAAGTGATCATCGATAGCCATTTTTACAATCACATAGATCCCTGATATTTGTTTGCTTTATACCACACATATATGATATATCATTTCGATATTTCGCCATTGAATTAAATGGCGGAATTGGAGGGGCTACCCATCATCGGAACCCCGCCCATTTCTGGAGCATACCAGACAGTGTACAGGTAAATGCTATTATAAGTGTAATTCTTATGATGTGATATGCGCCCTTATAATTAAGCATGTCCGTCTTCTGTAGCTTCCTTTTTAGCTTTACATAAGTGTAATATTCAACGATAACATTATGCCGGTCCGCATGTCATTTCAATCTATGCTAGGGGATGAAACGAAATACTGGTCACATCACCTACTACTGTATGAATCGTATCTCTCCGAGTATTGGGAAAGTCTCTTGCAACTATACCCTAACTTTGTAAGATTGGTGATATTTCACCGTTGTGACCCACACACACACGACTGCTGCTGCTACCTAAAAATAATGTGCTTATTCTTCCATCTCTATTAATTCACTAATTTAAAGATATGTAATTTCATATCTCCAATTTCGTAACTGAGTTAATGAGATGGCTCCAGCGGAAGTGACGTTTCCTCCCGTTCCTCCATGTATTACACATATATTATTGTGCCGCGAATGAGAGAAGACCAAGTAATAGGGCGAAAACTTCTATGAGCCATTTTCTCTCATCCTTTTAAAACAAAAAGACTAAAAAACCCCAACATACTTTGCTTTGTATAACCACACTCATTGACCTTTGAAGTGGCCAGAAATGACCTGCAATCCAGTAGACAAAACAAAATATAGTCATTCTTTCCTGTTGGTGCGATTATCATCACACGACATATGCATAAAAAATTGCGAGTTAGTATATGCATTTATGTGTGCTTATTAATCAAAGTCCCAAAAATTTATGTGCATTGACACTGAATTAGACAGGTCATAAAATGACTTTAATGTTCTGCTTTTACTTTCAAATCCCCTCCTACTACTGCCATGCCAAGTGACAGCCTGTCAACGACAGCAAAACAGTACTTTTTGTACACTATCAACCATGTACAAACAGAAATGCACAAGCTTCCATGCAAATGCAGCATAAAACAAATCAAATATAATTATAGGTCGATATTTGATCCCTACAGTATCTCCAAACTACGAAGAATGTATAACTGCAAAAATGTAAAGTAACTGGATTGCACAAAATCCTCAATACATGCATTATGCATAACGCTTCTTGTTGAAATTATCGACCTTGAATTATTATAGCCAAGCAGCAGCAGCACAGCAGCATTCTCTCTCTAGCAAGAGTCAGATTCAGGTTATAAAAATTGGTTCATCGTGCGCCATCTAATGGACTGTACAGTTTTGGAGCTTATGATGGTATAGAAAAAGGAAAGCTGTTCTTGTTGTAAAGATTTTACGAGTGGCAAAATTGTCCCCCGCTACTACTACTACTGTATTGTATTTATTAGGGCAAAAGGATATAAAAAAAGTAAATGGACAGGATTGGATCAACTGATTACAGGTCTTCTCACATGACAATGATAAAAATGATTATTAGAGGAAAGAAGTAAAACATAAATAGACTTGCAGCTGTTTAGTACAATAAGAAAGGTGGTACGAATTACTTGGAAAAGAATAAATTGCTGGCAGTGTTGTGATGTTTGATTAATTTTTAATTGTTCACGGGTTTAAAGTTGAAAGTGCACCGACCGGAGGAGGTGGTAGTGCAGGAGGAAGGTAAATAATTTTCAGTGTTTACAGTAACAGAGTTACAAAAATAGTACACAGTGAATATTTGTTTAATTTAAAAGTTACCTATATATAAATTGTATAAAATAATGGGAATGGTCTGTTTTTCTAGTTTTGAATATTGGAGTGTAGAGGGGCTGTGGTAAAAACCCGTTATTTCTGGTAAGGTATACTACATCTGGTGACGGTAAAAATGGCGGACCTTCAAGCCAACTTGGAGACTTATGAGCTGCAGCTGCAGCAGGTACTAATGACTATTAAAAGTAATACAACTTCTGGAGGAATTTTGAAATGTGTAGAAGTTAAAATTATAATTTTGTGTGGGCTTTTACAGGTCGATGCTGCACTAATATCCGATCCAGGTAATGAAGAGCTGATTAAACTTAAAGCAGATTTATCAGAGGTAATGGAATTGACAAAAGATTTACTGGCACAGCAGGGCCCCTCTGTAATGGATGCGGACGGTAATTATTGTTTCATTTCTCTTTCAATTGTATTACTAATATTCTTTAAAGTGTATGCCATAAAATAATTATCAAATTGCCGTTGTTAGATGATGAAGCTGCCGATAGTACATGTAGTAGTGGTGGTAGTAGTAGTAAATGGAAAGTTGGTGACAAATGCATGGCGCCATGGTCTCAAGATGGACAATATTATGAAGCCGTTATTGAAGAAATGCATTCAGATGGAAAGGTTTCGATAGGATTTACCGAGTATTCACAGGGTGACATAACAGAAATGAGTAAATTGAAACCATACAAAGAGTCCGACGAGTCCAAGTCGTCCACCGCTGCTTCTGCTAGTGGAATCTCAAAGCGCCTACCCAACAAAGAGTCCTTAGCTGAAAGGTGAGCCCACTTTTGTTCCTTCTTCTATAATGTTGTGAGAAATGCCTTTTTTGCAGTTGTGCTCACGTGTCGTCCGATATTGTTAATGTCCAATTGTATCCTGTAATGAACCCTCAGCCATCAAAATCATCCTGCTGATGATGGACAATCGTTTGTTGGAAACCCAACGAATCATGAGAATCGGAGCTGTGATGATGATGATGATGATGATGATGTTGAAATGGCACGGACAAGAAACACAAGCGGCGATGCTTCCAACAAGCCACCCAGTCTACTTGATATCTCTCCGTTTCAAATAAATCCGCCTCATAAGCATAAAAAAGCGACCGAGTTCCGCGTTAAAAATCAAAACTCAAATGAAAAGACTAAGAATAATAATATTCCGTCTCTTCTATCTTTAGAAATTACGCCACAAGAAAAGCCAGAACCTGTTTCTTTACTTTCTCTTAACTTTGAGCCACCCACTAGACCACCTTTCACGTCTATAATAAATCCCCGGCTACTGAGTAATGGCGCCGGTATCAACAATAGAAATATTCAAGGCAGAAACGGTCAAATACCGTCGCTTTTTGATTGTGATGTAATGGGCATTGCCGACAATGCTCCAGGAGCACACCCCCTTTTAATTACACCTCCCATAAGACAAATGTTACTTCCAGGCACGTTCCCCAACACTCTACCTACACAACCATTTTCAAGAGCTGCTAGTTTAGACAGTGCTCTCCCTCCCCATTCCCAACAGCCACCTTCTATACCTTCCCTGTTATCTCCTGAGTTGGCCTGGATGGGCGGTGAACCTCCAGAACGTATCACGGCGATTCCCAGGACCAGTATGAATGGTTCTCGAGGGGCTAGGCGTAAGTATTGCTTTAATTGTTACGGATATGATCACACTGCGTCAGGGTGTTCCAATCCAAAGAACTACTTTAAAAGACAGTGGCTTCAGGATGGGATGAAGTAGGCCTTCAAGTATTTGACTCTTTGAACTAGCTGTACACACGTTACTTCCTTTAATAGCTCCATGTATGTTATTTTTGAAGGGATAGATAGTCATTCTTGATGTACTGAATCATTATATGCCAAAGCCAACAGTCAGATTAGTTATTTGAATTGATCATTGGTTTACTGCTTCACTTTTATAACTAGTTGTTAAACACTGACTAAAATGGAAACAGGCGAGAGCAATAGAACGCTGTAGTCCTTCATGAGTGATGAGTAGGGTCTTGAAATTTCAGTAAAGCCAACCCAACATACCTGCAAAAATTATTAAACAAGGCTTGGCTCATTGTTACATTTCGCGATCGCATTTTTTCTTATTGTTGGTGGCAGACTGTACTTTGATGTAAGCCGGCAGGTATGGTAGGGCACGAATTGTTGTGATTGTGATCTACACTGCAATATAGTTTGGCACATGCGTAAAATGACGTTTCCAGCTTCAATATGTAGGAAAACTTATTTGAGAAAATACAACGCGGTATTAAATAATTTTACTAAACTTAAGTAATTTTATATAGTTTGGAGGGAAGCGAGCGAGATGTTTATTTTTGTAGTAGTAAAGATTCAGTTTTTTTGCGTCCACGTGTGCTATTATTATATAAATTATAAATAATACTTATTGTTATCATAAATGTAGCTGATACTTTATTCTTACGGCATATTATTATGTAATACTCGTTTTGTCAGTCCTCAGTATTGTTAGGGATCTGGAACACTAATTAATGCCTGTAGTCCGCTAACAATTTATTATGGAGGAGGTCACAAGCTCTGCAGCGCTTATTATTGTTAATTAAAATTAATATTATTGCTACAATAATGTGAATAATTGTGAGAAAATACAGTACTTGTTTGTAACTTGAAGGGCTTGCAAATTGTTTTAGAGGAAAAGGGTCAATTACTACATATTCTCAAGGAGCTTGCCATTATACAGACTTTGATTATACCGGAAAAGTGACAAGTAGATATTGAAGCAAGATGTTCAGAGGAATTTACGTAAAAGGGAAGAAGACTTTAAAGATTCTAAAATATAACACTTAAACCTTCATAACACTAAAAACCTGATGATGAGTAATTTTGCAGACTATACTATAATTTGTACTACTACGTGAAGTACTTTTTGCCAAATAATTATTAAAAAAATAAACTATTTATATACTTTACTTTAAGGGTTCTAGTGATGGTAGACTAACAAATCTAGCAAGTACATTCTTGGACTAGAAGCTCCACTTTTTAAACGTACGTAAGTAGTACCTAAGGTACTTTTTACCGACCGTCGTCAAACGGGGTAGGTATAATGCTACTATTCCTGCAGTTTTTGCAAGGTTGTCTTCATCATAGAGGCAAGCTCAAATTAGAGAAATAGTTGAATTCTTTTTGAATCGAATATATACTTCACTATAAATTACATTTGTGGTATAATGTGTTACTGTAAGGAAAGATTGCATAAAAATGAAAAAGTAAATGGATAACTTTTTACTCTTTGATTAACTCCCTGTGAACTAAAGTAGGTATATAAGAATTGGATGTTTGGGGAAATTGTATAAGGATTATCTATTGTTAATATATATGTATATGAATATATACGAAAGCATAATGTGTACACATGTGCGTATTTGCATTTTTGAAGGACTTGCTGCAAAAGATAAAAAGTGAGATGACAAAAAATGTAACTGATTATAATTCAGACTTTTTATATTCCAAATCTCAAAAATCTTTATTATTGCATAAATAATATATTATGTACATCTTACATAAATAATTATACACACAATACAAATTGAAAAAATAAAGCATTATTATTATCCTCTAAACATATGATGATAACATAAACACATAAACATACGATGAATTGTTGTACCTTCAATTTTATATGTTATCTTATAAAGGTTTTTACTTTAATTTAATAATTTAACAGATTTGCGAGAGAAAAGTATTTAAGTTATATTTTGAGGGATTGTGATTGTTTAAAAAGAGACCAGCATGAGGTATGAATGATTTCAACTTTCTTTCTTCTGTAGCCGTTAAGGTCGAAACGTGAATGTCTCTCAAGCATCATGGTGGTGTAACTAGTTTTACCCTGCCTGTTTTTTTATTATTTTAAAATACTTTATTCTTTTCGTCATTTCGTTTACCTCCCTTAAGTATTTGAATGTTTATCGTTAATGTTGTTGTTCCTGGTGGAGGTTGAAGAACCTGTAAAAATGTAATTGGTCTATTTATTGTTGTTCACAGGAAACAAGCCTTACTCAAACAGAAGGAATATCTGAAAAAGAGAAAACAAAAGAAGCAGGCAAGGCTCCAAGAAATGGATCAGGAACGAGAAAAAGAAAAGAAAAAATGGCTTAACTTTTCAGTAAGAAGAATAATGCTATTACATTAATTGTTAATCAATCGAAAACATTTATTAGTAAAGAGTAAAATGACATGTATTTCTCATTTTCTAATTTGTAGACAAAGAAAGGCTTGCTCAACAGAAAGAAAAGCATTTTCGCTTCTCCTGAAACCGTGGATGGCAGAGTGGGTATTGGTACCTGCGGTGTTAGTGGCAAAGGCATGACCGAGTTCTCGGCCGCAGAAAAATGGAGAAAAGGATGGAAATGAAATTGCGTAACAAAAGACAACAATTTAAGTTTCAACTTGCTTTCTCAAATACAAAACCTTCTGCAATTATTTACAAACAGGTAGATTTATAAATTAGATTACTTTAAGAAATCATTAGCTGCATTTTGTGACTTCGAAAAGTTATGCTCATCAGACTGAGCGGTCAGGTCAGATATTTGTAGAACTAACCTTAACCCAAACTATTATATCACATAGATTACCATTCATGAGGCGAATCGTACATACCTACACACAAGTTAATAATTTTAATGTCCACTGCTGTCTGAGATATAAAAAAAAGTTAGGTTACATTTATACTTTGTATGTCCGTGGCAAGATGAATGGACGCTTTTATTTTAATAAGATGGTAGGTATAATAATTTTCGCAGGACGCGCACTGCCTTATGTGTAAAAGTGCGCATGCAAATCATCGGTTGAGCAAATTGTGTAGGTGTCGCATTACTGCCTATTCTACCTTGTTCTGTCCTAGCTTTGACACTTAAACCATTTGCTCTTCACTTTTCTTATGAAATATCGTAACGTAGCGTTAATCAATTGCAGGATAAAAGTCGTAGAGTTTTACTTTTATGATTTACAAGCCTACTCGCTTGGTCAAATACAATTAATAGTATATATAGTATTGAGAAAAGATGTGTAGATATAGGTGTAAGGTTGCCCATTTTATTGGGATGAGATACGAATAGGTAGGTAGCAAAAGCTCACAATAAGTTGGAAAATGAATGAACGTTTTTGATACTATTAAAATGGAAGTAATCTTTCCCATAAGTTTCATCGTGTGTGCGTGTTTATTTTCTGTTCATGACATGAAATCGCAATAATGATTAGTATGCCAAATCAAAGATTTATGTGCGCATTAATTCATTACTCAGCAAGAAGAAGTGACCCCGAAATACACAAGTATTTGCAAGAGTGTTGGGAGCCGTGGTGTGATGTTTTATAACTTGTTGCCAAACCTGAAGGGAGATCTACGAAAACGTCTCATAATGACTCACGGTAAATGTCGCCTTAAAATGTACCTAGTTATACACACTATGCATTCGTCGCAGTTGAAAAACATGAATCGTGTTCGTCTTTTCCCCCATTTTCCTCAATAATGCAAAGTGTAAAAATTGAGCTCATCATCATCCATATTAGTCCTAAAACAACATTCCCTACAATTGACGCTGTTCCCGGAAATGGAGGTCATGTATCTTGAAAGAACCCAGAAAAAAATATTTTCCCCTTCTTCCGTACATGATACAGATACACACGATAATGTAAATTTTATGAATAAAAATCGGATTATCTTTCACACAAACAAACAGCACCGCTCTTTGTCCTCCGCTTGCCGAATGGCGACGGGCCACAAAATCCTAAAATACCAAAGTAAACCGATTTTACGCAAGATTATCCACGCAATACATGCAACATCACATAGCTATAACGTCACGTTGACATGTAGACCAACATATTTATGAACCTACTTGTTCACAACACGCTGCCGTATACATGCATAGCCGAAGTGCGCAAGTTATACTCTTAATGATACATAAACCGCACCTGCTAATGTTTTTGGATTCTTACAACCTGCCTACAAGTTTTCCCGTTTCCTCGCCGGGTTTCACACTTTTCCCATTCACAGTGTATTATCCTCATCGTCATCATCATCAGGATAAAAGGTGACCACAAAGTAGCATGGCAAAAAAGTTGAAGACATTGCTACTCTTAGCACTTGCTGCTGCTACCCCTACCACAACAACCAACCACTGCGCTCTCTGAGGAAAGTTAATGCGATCTTTTCGTTTCTTCACAAAAGTTTCTCCGGCTAAAGCTCATGTACCCCATCCCATACTACGATTCTCTCTTTTAGTTTTCCCTACATTCATTTACCTACCAATCTCGTTCTCGTTGCGTGCAAGACCCGCATATCACAGACAACTTTTAAAGAAGCAAGCACAGCATTAGCATTATACAAAATTATATACAAGCAACCTATAAAACCAAACATTCATTTCATTCACCAACATCAAAGTACATCATCATCATCATCGTCGTCTTCTTTCCGAGTGTACCGCATTGACAGGCAGGCCCCACATTAGAAACGAGAGAAGTGTGAGAATAAGTGGAGAGATTAATACCACCACCAGTCACAGCAGCTACCATTCCCCTGCCTGCCACTACCGCACACCATAACGAAATCAAATCTGTGGCTTGCTACAGGGCATCACGTACAAACTGCTGAACAATACAAAGGAATGCTGACATTAACAACAGTAAATTGTAATAATATTATTATTATCAGCGTCATCATCATAATCATCACCACCATCATCATCATAAGCGCTACAACAATACGAGAGAGAAGGGAGTTTCAAGTAGACAATAAACAAGTTAGTAGTCAGTTGCACTTCTAATTGTAGTAGCAGAGACCTGTATGCAGCAGCAGATCGGGAAAAAATGCCTGACGACAATCTTGTCTCTTTTTAGTAAAGGAGAGGACGTAGTAAGGTGATATTTGCTGATAGGCAAACGAACGTACTGAATGCCGGCAGACTGAATGAAGCTGATGATGATGCTACCAATACCAAATACAGCCAAGAGGAGTCAAAAAGACTGAAGACTTTCTTAGATGGAAGCCAGCGTAGCTTCTAGCTTATTGTCTGGGTTGTCGAGTATCTATTGTTATAAAAAGAAGAATCAACGTTGTACTTCCATCATCTTGCTCCTATTGCTGTGCTCATCTTCATTTCAATCTATAATAACAATAATGATAGTGTTTACTTTAATACATATTGTTTCATTGGCTAATTCCCTCTGTCTCCGTTTTTACCCTTTTGGCATTTACATATTTGCCAGCAGAGATAGGAAGATAAAAGATGTTCATTGTTGCTTCTACTGCTAATGGCCCAACTAGCCGCTTCTCTCCTGTGACTTTTAGGATGATAAAGCAGGGAAAATGACTAGAGAGGGGATAGAAACGCGTTACAAAAGGCCAATGCTCACACACACCATATAAGCGTCCCATCCCCAGTAAAGATTACGATTAACACTAACGTTTTAACGGAAAAATCTCGGTTTCATGAAGAAAAACGTAATATTAATGCTATGCCTATTATCAAGCGCCAGCTCATTCAAATGTTAAAAGCCTGTCCTCTGCTGCTTCTCCTAAGTTGTTCCTTCTTCCCTATTATTATTATTCCCAATTTACTACTATGCCTTGTAGTAATATAATAAAGAGAAAAGCCTGTTTTTTCTAGCTATCTGGGTGCAGAGTGTGATTTTGATGGGCTTCCCATTTTCAAGACGATGATGACAATGCAATACAAACAGGCTGCATTATAGAGAGAGAGAGATTGTTCATTTCACACAAGCACACACACACAACAAGACAATCTCTCATGACAGTGTATCCTTTTTATCCGTCCCGTTCCCTTTGCCTTGTCAATATGCTTAGTTAGTAAAAAAGGAAGGGCTTAATAGTGAACCGATGATGAAATGACTGTTTTAATGTTCTCCTCTTGTATTCTCTCGTACAGACACACACATGCATCCCTATATATTATTTATTTATCTATCAGTTTACGCCATGCACATCATCAGCGGTGTAGAACAGCGCTCTTTTCCCCATTTTTCTTATATAACAACAAAGTTGTGAGTAACTCAACAAAGTACAGCCAGCGAGAACAAACAGCTCTGTCGGAATCTCTCTCTGATCTTCTTCGCTTTACTATCATCATGATCGTCCTCGTCATTCTCATCGTCATCAGCATCAACTCTTGTTATTATTATTCTTATTATTATTACTACTACTACTACTTACTACTACTACATTACTTGTACCATTCTCTCAAAGAACTCTCACGATCAGCTAAAAAAGCTAACGCAAAGCTTTTTCGTCCCACGTCCGTCCGTGTCCGCGTACTAAAAACACCACCTTCTCTCCTCAGACTTTTTTTCATAGATTTTGCTTGCTTCTTTTTCTTCATACCTACTGCTTCTTCTCCTTTGCAATCTTCCTGTTCTTCTCATCATTCCAAATCCTACATAATAAACGACGACATGTAGCCCCTGATGTAGAGAGAGAGAGAGTTGTCTACTCACATGTAGAGATGAACAACGAGTACAAGTGTGGACTGACTGTATATATTGTGTGTGTGTGTGTATGTGTGCACGTACACAGTATTAGTACTACCCCAGCGTAACAAACAACACAACAGTCAACAGACATCGCGAGAGAGAAAGAAAGATGCAGACAGACACAATTTACGTCGCTTTATAACGTGTAGTAATAATGGTAAAAAAGAAAAGAGAAGAGACGAAGAAACAGGACAGGACTAACTTTTTTCTCTCTCTCTCACCTCGTTGCTTCTTACATTTTACCATTTTCTTCATTTCACTATAAACTAAAACTAGCGAGTATATCAGAGCCAGCAAGACTAGAGGAGTGGAGTAGTGGCACAATGAAATCACATTAGTACAGCAATACATATATAATCTTTAGCCGAGCGTGTATGTATGTATGTGTGTTACAACTACACAGATTCAAGATTCAATAATAATAATAATATTAATAATAATAATGGTCGATGTACACAATGAAGGTACATGTAATATGACATACTACCATCGCTTTGCCAGCGCTACTATGTAATACTATTGCTACTACACGCACACACAGAGAGCTTACTTACGACAGCTACAAAATAATAATACAAAATTTTCAAGAAGAATGCAATCTTATTAGATCTTAGGTATGCTGCTGCTGTTGCTGCTGCTCCTAAATACTGTACAATAATAATATATTATGATCTTGTTGTTGCTGCTGCTGCTGCTGTTTTCGGAGAGGACAAGTTGTAAAAAAGTCAAGTGGTTGAATGAATTGAAAATTGAGGTTGAGTAGAAGATAGTGTAAGAGAGAGAGAGAGAGAGAGAGGAGATGATGATGATGATAATTCATACGAGGAGCAATAATCATAATAGTTGATAGTAATAGTTTCTTTTATCATGAAGAATGAGCAAAGCTTTGTATTAGGAGGACGGGATAGAAGAGGAAGTCTCTTTTGCTACATGGACACAGTGTGTTTTTTGTAAATCAATGTCAAAGAAAAACTTGTGAAGAGAGAGAGAGAGAGGATTAGAAGAGGATAAAAACACATACAAGAGAAGAGAGAGGAGAATAGTCTACAACAGGAAGAGAGAAAAAGATTTAAATTTGCCGTATCACCATCGTCATCATCACAACTGCTACTGCTGTGCTCCTTGACTTTGACTGGGATAGATGAGAAGATGATGATTGTCTGGTCATCGGCGAACGACGAGGTTGGCTTAGTTTAGGAAAGAGGAGTGTAATTATGGAATGGAGAGAATTTTAAATAATAGTAATAATAATAACAGTTATTATTAGTGGTTGTGGGAAATGGTTTAGCGAGAAAGAGAGTGAGAGAAAGGAAAGGAGTGATGGTGGTCGCAAAAAGGGAAATGAAATAATGAGCGAGGGAATGCTGCAGTGGGTGATGGTGCTAACTGAAAAAGTGGCAATTTTTGGTAATTGGCAAAACACGGAAAGCCAGGGAGAAGTAACTCGGGAAAGGGTGGTGGTTCGCTTACCGGATGTGGGTGATAAGTGCAATAAAGATAAGAAAGATACTACTAGGGGATTCCTGTAAAATTGCAGACGGCAAAAGTTAATTTTGGAAATGGAAAAAAATTAAAATAACTTTTTTATGCATTTATCCAGTTTAAGGTGTCAAGTGTTACTGTTGTTGTTTGAAATGTACGATTGTACGTGACTAACGTGACGTGAGTCATACAGACTTTATATACATTTTTTTACCGTCTTACCACTGCCGGGAAAGAGGAACTTGTTTTTTATAAATCACAAAAAAGGAATACAAAAAATTGAAAATAGATTTAAAGGCTTCGCGGGAAAATATTTTTGTAATAAATATTTTTGTACAGTGCAACACACCATTTAGTAGTTATCCCTTTTGCTTCTGACAGTTAGTGGCATTACCAAAAATGCACACCGCTTCTGGGGGGAAATATAACTGACTTATTTCAAGTTTTGTTTATACTAAAATTGCCTACTTACACCACACAGTTTAATTGATGGTAAGTATATCTTTAGAATGATGTATAACTAACGTATTGCTATTAATATATTTAATTAATTTTACGAAGGAAAACGTCGACGCCCTTAATATATTTATAAAGGTTGTAATGGTATTCGAATGTACAGATTCAGCTAATCACACGAACTTCTTTTGAAGACTGGTTGTATTATAAAATGTCTAAATGAGTAAAATATGTTTATTGCAGATTTTCACCGAATTGACTACAACTTTTTTCACCGGAAATGCTGTCATTGTCACCACCTCACATAACATCTCAGCGAAAAATTCACCGATGCCACACGACTTAATATTGTACTAGTTTTTATACATATTAATAATATTATTGTAAGAATAATAATAAGAAATGCTCAACATTGTACACACATCAAGCAATAATTACTTTCTCTCTTACCGATTCACAAGAGTCTCAAAACTGTGAAAAATGTGAAAACTTGAATGTATTTAATCTGTCTGTATAGTCTGATATAAAGGAAACGGCGTTTTTCAAAGGATTGTTGATGTTGATATATAGTCCTTTCTAACTTGATGCGACAAAATATAATAATTGTTTCCCGTCCTTGTTCAACCAAGACTGGATTTTTATACTTTTCTACACACTTTTCACTAAACTGAAGGTGTCGAATGGTAATGAATCACTTGTGAAATGAATATTTGTACAGACTGTTCGGATATAAATATCTTTGTTAAAATTAGCTAATTTTCTACCAAAATATTAAATACAAAAGTACCCAAAGAAAGAAAATAAATTTTACAACACGTTGAAAGACGAGGAGAATACACCATTTCATGCTTCAAACAATCAAGATAAATTGTCTGTATTCAGTGAGACAAAGAGACAATTATAAGCGTATTTACAAAAAATTGACCACACAAATCGGTAATTTACAATGTGGAACGGAGCGCACAAGTGTAACACATGTAGGGTGGAGAAAGTGTAGATTTACTTTCGCTGAAAAGTGCTCATTGAAACGTATGTAGTTAGGACGTTTACAAAGTAATAATTATTTGAATTAAATATTCGTTTTGTGCTCACCCACCATCACCACATTATCCTAAAAAAACTCAATCAAATTTTATATTTTTAAAAGCAACAATAAAATTAACATAGGATGAATTAATAGTTTATCAGTGTCTTTGTGTTCCCAATTTTTACTGAAAATAACAAATTAGCGTAACCAGTGTGTGTAAAGTTTTTTCTTCTCTACACTACCCTTCTGTTCTGTCGACGGCGTGACAAATAATTTATAATCATTTGATGGAACGGATGGAAAGCAAGGACAATGTTGGGCATATCGGCAGCAGACGTCGAGTTCTTAATAAATCACAGTACTCTGTGGAAGACCAAGCTCTCGATCAAATCGCCAAAGAGGTAAGAAATAGATTAATTTACAAATTATGCTATAATTGTCCAAACTCCAAACAAGTAATTTTCAATAATTAAGATAGAACCTGAAATTATTGAAAACACGGGTTGTTTAGTACATAAAATTGAATGCGAAAACTTATTGTTAAGCTTTCAATTAGAATTTCTAATTTTCTTCATGATAAAAATTCCAGACAAAACACTATATAACTGCAAACAAGGATATACAATCTATAATATACAAGTCTTATCTTTTCTCTATTTCACTTACGATTGTCGTCGATCTCTAACAGTTAAATTTTCTAGAAAACCTTATCACAAGGAAGCCTGTCCCCATAAATGGTAAAATAATTCCAACCAGATATATATAACTGTCAAACTTATTACAACCACGATGACAGACAGGTACAAAATTTATTTGAAAGGCAGCAAGGAAATAAGAATTCAAAAAATAAAGGGATATGGATATAATCTACCTGCGCATAGTTTCCCCGAAACAGGGATTCACTACAGCTAAACTCGAATAACAAACAGCTTGTGAGCGTATGCTCTCTGACAATTCTACGGAGAAACGTCCCGTCGCTTTTCTCGGTAAATAAACGTCCGAGAAAGGGAAATAAGTTTACGTACGTACCTACACGCTTCCAAACTGTGTAACTAACCATTTCCCAAAACAATCCTGGCTTGCACACTGATACTTACTACTCCACGCAGTATACACCCTACTACACACAGGAACGTTTTAAGATTTTAACAAACTCTCCTGTAAAGAGAGACAACTTACGAGAGAGAGGAAAGAAGTCATATTATTTCATCCTCCTCCTCCTTCTGCTATTGCAGACTGCAACTTTTGCAGTGTTTCATTTTTAAATTGCCTCCCTACTTGTTTCCTTTCCTGTTTTCCTTTAACCAAATACCTTTCTCCTCCTTCTTCCCTCCTTCCCGACATAAATTAAGAAAGACGCCGAAAAAAATCACTTGAGATTGAAAGTGGTGGTAATGGAAGCGAGAAATTTAAAAATCCTCTGTGTATATATCATCATCATTTTAATCATTTGTACTACTGCACAATATCTATATATAGAACGGCCATACGGCTATATATAATTATCAGTGACGACTACTAGTAGGGGAAAATAATGGTGAGGGAAGAAATATGCACAATTTCATGCATTTTACATTTTTTTGTTATTATCCTTCCTCCTACTCATTTACATTTGGTAAGACAGTGCAACACCAGTAGCTGTGGTGGTAGCAGAGAAGCAGACGCATAGGTACAATATGTACACCTAGATGTATCAAAGTCTGAAAAATAAATACGTTTTTAAAGAGTACAATGTACTACGGCTGCTACGACTGTGTGTGCGGATACGAAGTTTATTTTGTTATCGTTTTTTAAAGCTCATGAAGCACATTTTTTATCAACATCGACACTCGACACACACAAAAATATAAAAGATTTTCTTTTGGAAAGTATCATCATCCTAAGCGTCATGGAACGACGCAAGAGAGAGTAATGGAGCATGTATGTAAGAAAGAGTTCCTATTTTTTGTTTTCGCTGCTCATGAGTTCAACAGTTCATTCTTCTTCTTCTTTTTGACTTCTCACAAGAGAGGAAGTGCAGGAGAGAGAGAGAGAGGCGTATATTTACATGGAAGTTTTTCAAATTGTATCGCGATGACGGCATGCTATAAGTTAGAAGTCTTTATGGCAATGCAATGGCAGACACAAATTCATTTCGGGGTTTACCCCGTTACGTTTTACTGTTCTTATCTCTCTTCTTCGTTAAAACCCCATCATATCATGATGATCATCATTTAAATATGCCAACAGCCTGCATCGAACTCGAGCAGCAGCAACAGCAGCAGCAATGCTGCTCCAAAAATGTAGTGTTTGTGTGTGAGTTGTCGCCACGCGTTCGAAAACCGCATAGATTCCTAAGTTATTATTATGCTCGGAGAAACATTATAATAAAATAAAAACCAACTCGAGAGTCAATATTGATGAAGGCGCGCATGTACGTAGAGTACACAACGCACACACACACACACACGCAAGGCAAAGTTGCAGTTGTACGCTAATAAAAAGCCAGAAAAACTCCGAGGCTGACATGGCAAAAGTTTCAAGAGGAGTTAGAACGGGAGAATGAGGAAAGGAAGGAGTAGTGGAAGCGAGAAAGAGAAAAAACAAGAAAGAAAGAAAAAAATTCTCCAAAAGTGTTTGTTTTTTCTTCTTCGACATGGTATGTGTGTGCTATTTCCGTCTTTTCTTCAATCCTCTCCTTCTTCTCCTGTGAGTCTTCCTGTAATGTTTTACGTAACGTACCATTTGCACTGGTGGTGGTGAGAGTCGTGAGTTGTGACGATACTGAAGATATGATCGTTAAAAAGTTTTTAACGTCTTTTCCAACCGAACAACGGTGTTCTCTCTTCTTGATAGTCCCAACAGACGTGTAGAGGGGAAATGTAAGCGAGAATTGTGACGATACTGAAGATATGATCGTTAAAAAGTTTTTAACGTCTTTTCCAACCGAACAACGGTGTTCTCTCTTCTTGATAGTCCCAACAGACGTGTAGAGGGGAAATGTGAGCGAGAGAAAAAATCCTGGTGAAGACGGCAGGAAAATACGTTGTAGGAGTAGAGAGTCACTGTTAACAATAATAATGCTCACACATGTACAGTAGGATACAGCCGCAGTGGAACACTTGCGTCTACACGGGAAAAAACGCACAATTTTTTTCAGTTTATTTCCCGGAAAGCTCCACGCATGACGACGCACCACCGCACATAATTAATAATTCATTAGCACAGCACAGACACAGTCAGCTCCCTGTTCCATCCTGGAGATTACTGCCGTTGTGGTGCTGGTCGTGTTTTAACGGAGGAGAAAGAAATGCTCTCGAGCAGACCTTAAAATTATAGAAAACTGCTCCGTCAGTTTCTTACTGTGGGTCGTGTTGGTCTCACACAGATTGCAAGACGCTATCCTTTAGGGTTTGATTATCTGGCACTGTGGAGTGCAGTATTAAATGGAGTACAAACTGTTGACCGTGGTGTTTGATAAGCGTGAATAAAGTTTTCAGTGTTTGAAAAACGTTCTTATCATGGCGGACGGGTACAGTAATTACAGTAGTCCGGTATTTCAAGTGAAAAACTTTACCGCCAATAACAATCTGCGATTTAAATACACAATGCCGTCAACATCGGTAAAAACTCGTAGTCGGAGTGGCGGAGGTTTAAGTAGTACTTCGTACTCCAAAGCACTCAGTGTCATACCACTACACTGGTTCCTATGACTCGACTGCATTAAGTTTGAAATCCCCAAAGTCGCCATCGTCCCTGTCTTCCTCTTCCACTTTAAGTCGCCATTTCACCGCCCCACTGCCGTCTTTGTCCATTTCCACGGCGGCGGAATCCCTTCTTTTGGGATCAATGAAGTCCTCTTTGATTTCCCCGGGATCTGCCCGCGCAGTGCGATATACAAGAAGTAGTAGCGCTGCTATTGTTAACGGTAGTGGGAGCATTGAGGTTCAGCGTATTTCTTCAAATTCGTATTCCTTGTTGGGTGGTAGTGGTACTACAATGGAAGGACCCAAGTCACCGTCCAGTTCGGCGTCCGGATCTGGATCGTGTACCCTGGGTTCCCAAAGATCTCCTCTCAGCATGTTTCCCATTTTGAGCAAGTCCCTCTTACGCTATCGCCATCACTCTTTCACGCGATCTCCTTCCATCATGACCACCCGTCGGTGCGGCAGTGTCGACCCGGAAATTTACAGATCAATCAGCCTCAGCAGACCGATTCCCAGCTACTCTTCCATTTCATCCTCCACCACAGCAACATTGGAAAGGAATAGATTATCTCAGTCGCGAAGCCATTCTGCGAGTTGTTCCAACAGCAGAAGTGGGAGCATGGATAGATACACAAATGCTTCGTCTTCTTCCTCCACGGCTCCCACAAGACAGCAACATCACTCCGGTCCGGTGAAGGTTTACTCAAGGGAACCCACATATCCCTTGTTAGGAACTGTGAGTAATGGGACCCGTCAAAATGGAAATGATTCCAATAATGGATTTACCAATGATCCCCACAATTTCAACGGGAACACGTCTTCTTCTACGAGACAGTGCGTCACTGAGTTGGCCCGAAATGTGGCCGCGCATCAGTGGGATTCAGAGTCGGTGGCAACAGCACCGGATGATGACGCTTTTGGAAATGAGAACAGTGCTCGTCCCGTCAATCAACTAAATTCCTCCACATGCAAAGCCATGTCAAATGGTAATGGCATAACGGAACACGAGAATAGCACTGAAACCCCGAGGAATGGCCACGGTAGTCATGATTTTGAGACAAATGGCAAAGTTCCTGATGATAGCAGGAGAAGCTCCGTTGGAGAATATTCCCGTCAGAGCAGTGTTGCCACCACCCACAGTGATTTAGACAGTAGTACTAGCACCAGAACTGATGCTACTTTGGTGCCCACAGTTGTTGTCTCGTCACCACTGAGCAGGAACGGTGTTAATGGGCATGACGCCTCCTCCGAAAAAGGAATCACTAATGGGTATACCTCCCGTCAACAACCACCCCCACCTCCGCCAATTTTGGCAGTGGCTAAAAGCACCACCACGACCAGCAAACGTATCTCCACCACCGCCGGGACGGTGACCACCTCGAAGACGGACATAATTGACATGAAATTTGTCAACGGGTTTGTCCACTTAATGGGCAGTAATGCCACCACCACCAGCACCGGCAGCCTCGACAGAATTTCATCCCCCTCAAAGTCCACTCGACAGCGAATTCGACTGGCCAAGTTGCAAAATAAGTATGGCGTTTTCAAGAGTTGGCTTACGCCGGAAGATGAGCAGACGTTGGCGAGAGTAAGAAAAATACAGAGATATTTTCCTTTAAGACACTTTTAACATGTCTCATACCCAAAACCACTTTTACTAACTAAATCAATCTGGAAGACAACTGGGGTCTTTTACTCCGCATTTTTCGCTACCAGCCAGCGTAATAATAAGTCTCATTAGTAGCACTAGCCAGCAGAATTCCGTTGTAACTTCTTGTTTGGCGTTCCTTCTGCTGGTGATGGTGCTGCTGCTGCCAGAGAAAAGCTGTTTAGCACCAGTCATCATTCCATTAAAGATGCTTATGAACGACTACAACTTCTTCGTTTGCTATTTTTCTTGTTTCTGCCGTGAGACTGCTGCGGCTGCTAAAAAGAATGATGATGATGAGTATGTTGATGAGTGGGTTGATAAAAATTTCTTCATTCAAACAACACGTCTAACTAAAAGGCCTGCACAAAATACACACTCTCTCCCTCTCTCTCTCTCTATCTGTCGTCTTAAATTCAAATATGTCCTCTTTTTCCAATCTTGTTGGATATATGGCTGGTGGCTGGTTTTCTGTCTCTTTGAGTGATTATTATAGGTACATTTTATCTAAATATTTCATTCAACGCGACACATCTCTATATATATCTCTGTCACTCTGTCGCTCTTTCCAAAATATCATTTCCTTTTGAGTTTCATACACAAATATACGAAACAGTCTCTCTCTCTCTATCTCGGATGCTGCTGTATTTACTTTTCTGCCAGCTTCAACCAAATAATGAGTCCTCCTAAAACCAAACCACGTAAGACGAAGAAATACGTGCCGTATAAAGCACTAAACAAACTTCACACGAAAAAACGACATGAATCTTACAGCTTATCGTTTTTTCTCTCTGGTTCTCTCACTCTGCGCCTTTCTCTCTCTCTCTCTCTGTTAAATATCTCTCACAGCTAAATTCTACACAGAGAGGGGACAGAGATATCTCTCATAATAATAATGGTGATAATGATAAGATGATAACAACAATATGTAATGAAAATTTTGGTGTCCGTGTATAAATGTGTGTGTGTGTGTCGTTTCTGCTTATTCAGCATCTATTCTGCTGCTGCTGTCGCCACTCCACACACCGCGATGATAATAACAGCATTGCACACAGTGCACACACAATAATATAATAGTCATATCATTTTTACCCTCATTATCATAGATATTATGAGCCATTTGGTTACTACGAGCCAAACTGCGGTAGTAGTTTTGAAGGTGATATGCTGTTGTAGCAGTTTTAGATGTACGAGTTCATGTCATGGCATGGCGCTGCTGTTCGCGTTGTCGTCGTCATCGTAGGTAGAAAATTTCTTCGACATGATGATGACAAGATGACGAGAGAATGGAATTAGGGGCGAAAAAATGATAGTATTTATTGTGAAGAGACGACGGAGAGAGCGCAGCGGCTTATAGAGGTGGAACAACAACGGTGGATGGATGGGGATAGTGTGTAGTTGGAGGAGGTGGTGGTGGTGGTGGTTCTGTTTTGAAGATGGATAAAATATCACCTTACATTTCATCAAAGTATAATAAATATGCAGATTGCAGACTTACATGATACGATGATGATTTAACCAAACTTGTTAGTAGATTCACACTTGAATTACCATTTTGGCATTAATAAGTGCTAATGTGTGAGCACCAACGGCAGAGAGCATACACCACCCCATCACCAGGATTTTAGCATGCTAACGTGCGCGTCGTCGCGTTGTTACGCTCTGCGAAGGAGGAGGGAAAGAAGCGCGCTGTAGAAAAGTGGCGACAAGACCAGAGATGATACGAGTAAGACCCCGTGTGGTATCACTGCTGCTCGTGGTAGCCTGCATTGCTTGTGTCTGTCGTCACGCTGATTCTCCTGTCATCTTGTCATTTGTCAGTCATTTTTATTAGGGGCAATCCTATAACTTAATGTTTTCGACAGACACGCACTTTGCTCCCCAGATATGGCACGTTTTTACGAGCGTTGGAAGGCGAAACCAACATTTTCTTGAGAACAGATAAGAACGATTTGCTCAACACATCTTGTCTGTTCCTTTCCAGTTAGCGTTATCTTTTTACAAGGCGTTTTTCATGTTTGACAGGGGATGATATCACGCATGACGATGATGGCTTGTACCACTACTACTGCACTGGACTGTCAGACAAGCTTGTGCGAGAGCATTTTTTTCGTTGCAGGAGGACGTGTTATCTCCGGTAGACCTAAATACATAACCCATAACAAATTTTTAGTATTTGAACAGCAAAATGAAATGATAGAGGAGAGAAATGGGCGAAGTGGGGAAAAAGACAAGCTTAACGTAGTCCGGAGCACGTACAAAAATATCACCACCGTCATCCTCATCATCATGATAATAACCACCAATTATTGTGCACATACAATGTAAGCATACAGCACGTATAATGTGACACACACACATTCGTACCGTTTAAGAGAGGAGGAGGAGGAGGATATGTTGTAACGTAATGAAAATTCCTAATAATTTTTCTTCTTCTCTTATTCCACCTTTACCTGACCAAAATGTGATGCAGATGCAGAAGGCTAAAAAAGAGTTATAATATCTAATGTGTCGTTGAGTTCAACTCACAATCCCGTCTCTCTCTCTCTCTCCCTCGATCACACTCACTCCTTGCTCTTTTGCAGGTAAACATTATTACTTTGCTACACACGACATTATGAAACTGCCGAAAATAGATAAATAATGGGTGTTTATGTATGTATACCGTTTGTACTATACAGTCCGTCTAATAATACGAACAAGATGGTATTTCATGCTGAAAAATTAGTTAAATATTGACTGCACTCTCCAAAGTAAAATGGTAAATGGTTGTGGAGTATGGAGTGTTTAGAAAAAAAACAGGGGAATAGTCATATTGGCTATGTGACTGGCTGATTAGGAAGATTTGTCTTCTTAAACACTCGTTTCTACACACACACACGCACACACACACACACACATGTTATGGTACAGAGAATATATGAAGAAAAGAAGAAGTGACTTTTACACACTCCACCTCACACACACACACACACTCACACACCAACTGTACATTCTCTGTCAAATCCAAAAAAAATCTTTTTGTCAGGTCGCCTTTTAGGAAAAAGGTTGAAAATTGAAACTTTGTACCTAGAAACTTTATACCTGTGATCCTGTCCACCAGTTTTGATGATGACGACGCGATTACGATGCTGATGATATATCAATATACCTAAAAATGGTTGTCGTTCACAATAACCATATTACTTACGCGTCCTTAACTGCCAAAAATGTGTGTTCTGTTCTGGTGGTGGTTGAGGCGTCTCTCTCTCTCTCTTGCGATCTCTGCGTACACGTTTGTATGTGCATTGCTGCGTACATAAGAAGCTTTTGAATGAGAAACAAAAATGATAATAGCTGGTAATAATGGTACGACTTTTTTTCTTGATGATGGGTAAAACTGCAGAAGAAGCCAAAAAATGTTTCTTTTCCTCTCCCTCTCCCCTCTGCAGCCATAATATTGGTTACACCTGTGTAGTAGTAAGTAATCCATATAAATGCCATATCTCGTACTACCTTTAAATACTTACATTTTTATACATCGCATGCATATTGAACACCTATCTTATTATTTAAGTATTCCTTTAGGCTTGCTCCCGTCGACGTCGTCTTCGTCGTCTTCGTCGTGGTGGCCTGACTTGACTCGACTTGACCGTTTATGTATTTATGTGCGCAGTGATGAGGAGAATGATGATGATGATAATGTGATATGTGGGCTGTTTTCCATTGTATTTTTGCTCATGATATATATTGCAATTGATAATAATGATGATGACGCTGACGATGATGGTGATGTTAGTGACGACGACGACGCTGCTGGGAGAGATGTTATTGCATGGAAGAAAACAAGAAAAACGGCAACTGCACGACAACCTCCCTATCAAGGAGAATTATTGTACAACAAGCTCCTCGAGAGAGAGAAAAAAATTATTCTCTCTCTCTCTCTCGCTCGTCCTCTATAAAACATTTTTACTAATACTAGTACTCCGCTGTTTAATACTTGCCATCATCATCGTCGTCGTCGTCGTGTGCTACTATTTCTTCTGCTGCCGTGTGTGTATCCAAAATATAATGTCCAAAAGGAATTTTGTGCATGTTGTGAGGAGGAGGAAAAGGAAGGAGATGTTGTAATATTTTAGTCGGTGGTGATGGTGGTACTACATATAGTCAGTTAGTTTTTCCTCCTGTGTATCGTTTATTATAAGTCATCGCGTCGTTATTATCATCATCATCAGCAACATCACATCGTAACGTAAGGATAAAGGAAAAAAATATCGGAAAATATTGGTTTACCACCAACCTTATATACCTATATCTTCCTCTCCTTTACTACTTTGTTGGGCTGCGGGAGATGGCTTTTTATATAAACCAAAGAAATAAACGAAAGGGAGAGAGAGAGAGCGTTTGAGGACGCGACGGTGTGTTTTTGTATTGTTTTTTGTACCTGCCATGGCATATTATTTTTGTG
>JAHZNE010000653.1:0-17325 GCA_027744055.1 Callyntrura sp. NNG-2020
AAATAAAAGTATTTAAATTGGCAATTCAAAAGTTTTCAGACATGAGTTAATTTGAGAAAATAATCATGCAAGATCTACCACTTACAGAACCGTCACAATAACCATATAATCCGCCCAGTCCATTTCTTTGGGAAGCGAAATTGCAACGACTTCCTCTGCGTGTTCATCTCGTAATAAATCTACGAGCTCTCCGAGGTCAAATATACCCGTTTTACCACCTGTAATGTAATGAAACGTGTATTGATGCAAATAGCTGAATCTATAATTACTAATAACTAAAGTACTGTTTCATTACGAGGAAAATACGGCGTCTCTTCTTCTTCCTGAGTTAATGGGACTGTAGGATTCCACATTTCTTCAATGACATCTTGAATGATTCTTTGTTGATTTTCAAAATGAACGTAGCCTTCAGACACAGATCCTGTTAGTTTGCTCTTCTCAGGTGTATCAAAAGTGCCCTCCCAGAGATACAACTCTTCTCCTGCTGCAGCTTTTGCCTGTTGCTCCTTTACCCAGCGTTCCTCTTCCTCCATTTCCTGGAGTATCCGCAGTTCTTCTTTCTCAGTTTTTTCTAATATAATGCGTTCTTCTTCCTCTATCTCCCGTAATACCCGAATCTCTTCTGCAGTAAGACTTTTCTCTTGCTCTGTACTCGAGGTAACATTTATGCCCAGGTCACTTTTACTTTGGTTCATCCCTACTTCTTCACTGACATCTGCATTTAGTGGTTTTGTACAAAATTGAGCCTTGAACCCTAATGCTGGTGAGAGTAATCGTTGTTCAGTGGAGTCGGTGTTGTGAAAGACAGACATTGCAGACTTGTTTAATTTTTTCTGACTAAAGGAAATCATCCCATAAGATTTATTTAAGTAAGAGAGACCTAATTTGGACATTGGTATCTGTGTGAATAGGTGACGACTTCGAGTAGAATTTTTTTTATGGCTTCCAAAATTATTGTGAAACAAAGCGCCCGTGCTGGACGGAATACAGGTAGCTCTGGAGAACACAGTTCGAGCACGTTGACACGAGATGCAAAATAGTGACATAATGAGAACTGATACACTGGTTGGTACCTAACAACACAACAATACTCAGGTATTTCTACCTACACCTCGGGGAGGTGTAAGAAGTTAGTAACTCTCACCACCAGTACCGGTATGGTACACTGTCTTTCCAGTGTGACTGTTAACTATCAATTCCCCGTTTCTGGTATAGCACTGATGACTGAGATGAGATGGAATCATTCAGAAGTACTTTATCGTTGTTCCGTTGTGTGTGAATTGATGATTTTATGGCCGTGGTGAGGTGATGGTGATGATGGTCTTGTTTGTATTGTATGCAGACAATGCAGAGAACGCTGAATCCGGGATCAAACGACATCACGTAACAGATGATCATCGTTCACTGTAATTTGGCCCCCGGCTCGGGCTTGAAAAGTGGCAAACACATACAACATAGCAGTGCAGTGCATCATATTGGTTTGTTTGGTTTTGAGGATGAAAAGAGAAGGACTACATATGCATTCTCCTCACACGATTCATGCATACAAAATGAGCGGAAAGCGGAGCACTTCCACACGTGTTGTTCATTTTCCTTTCATACAGCATATTTACTGAATTTAATTTAATTGCTACTAATTTAAGCATGTTATTTTCGGCAAACGTTTAATCTTCATTGTTGATTGTATATAAGTCATCATGGATGAGATGGGAGAACCGCTACAAAACTTTGGCAAAGACTGTTTTGGGGACTTAAACATTCCGGTTGGGCCGAAATGTCGACAAACGTGTGAAATGGCCATTTCGTGTAAGTTAGTTATACTGAAAAAGTTTGTATTTAGAGGTCAACAGTCAACATAGTCAAGTAATTGTTCAAACAATGTAACTATTGATATTGTCATTGTTGTGTGTATGTTTAGTAGGATTCAAGATACTTGCAATAAACACTCCAGTGGTGGCAGCAACGTGTTTGGCGCAAAATCCTTCCAGTGGGGGCAAAAAAGGAAAAAAGAGGAAACTGGAGGAGAGAACCGGTGGGACACTGTCTGCGACAGCGCTGAATGTTGGTCACAGTGGTCAGAAGGGAGTACCCCCACCAGAGAAATATGAATGGATCAAGGAGCTTATGGAAAAATACAAACGGGTACGGATCCTTACACGTCTTACGGTGATATTTAGCGATGTCAACCACCTGCAGGCCGTGGTGGGTAAAACAAATTACGCAGTAACTTAACAGTGGGTTACCATATGTCTAGGGGATGACAGGAAATGATCGTTGCCGTGTTAAAATTTTAGTTCGCTCAGGAGACCGTTCCTCATTACGATATTCTTTCGTACGCAGTACATCCGACTAGAAAAAATTTCAAAAATCGTCGACTTGAGAATTTGAGTTATTTTTTAATAATTTGTAGAACATTATAATCTCCAGTGGAGCTTCCAGCCCTGAAGAACTTCGATCTCCAAAAGATGTCCTTGGCATGTATGTTTACTATCAGTGTCAAGTGTGATTGACTGTACATATATATGTTCATTAACATTTGGACAATTACCCTTCATTTTATTTGGTTTCTTTTTGCAGTGGTTATCTTTTAGGATTAGATGAAAGTACATCCAGGACCTGTATTCGCAATCACGTCGAGAGAATAGTTAGCAAAGCAGGTAATGATGATGCATTAATTATACAAAATTGTGGTTGAGATGTTTTTAAAGTGTACTAATGTCGGTTATGTAGATTCGCGACGACACGGAAAAACATGGGTAGCATTCATTCCTGCAGCGACAACAACAACTAATCAAAATGAGGAAGAAATCAAAAAAGCCAAACTTCTAGAGCATTTTCAGGAAAAGTAACGATTATCAGATTTGCAGATATTTTTACACATTTTTATTTATAACAATAACATTCATCTCTAAATGACTCTATAAATCTCGAAATAGTAATAAATATAATGATAATGATAACAATAATAATCATACCTACAATTACAATCAAGTTGTTACAAATCATTATCTTTTTCTAAACATATCCTATTAATTATGACTGTCAGGTTACATCATAAAAGTGCTGAGTATAATTACTCTCGAGAATTCACATAACGTATTTTATAATTTACGTTGTTTACGACGTTGTTTACACACCGCACCAAAAAGATGCGTTGATACCTTGCATGGTTGCTCCACTGGATTGACGTTTCATCTTCATTTTCAGACATACACATAATACAACTAGTACAACAGACAAAAGCGCTGTTACTACTTCCTACGAAATGGCAGCAAGAGCCGCAACTACATCACTAACTACATACATTGTAGTCTTATTTTAAAAATTATGAGAAGTTTTAATCAACTTTGATTGAGAATTAGGAATAATATTAATTAGGAGCTGTATAAATCATGTAATAGAAATATATTCACTATTTCTTACATATTCAAACATGGTACGCTATCTGGGACAAGGACAAATCTCATAAAAAGTACAGTTTTTGTATTACAACAACTTTGTACCATTTTAATCGCTCATACATACACCGCTTGAAACTGAACTAGGGGGAATTTCACAACACAACTTGCAAGAGAATTTACGCCACTGCATTACGTTTTTCATGGCAGCTGCCACGATGTAATATTTATTACATCTTTTTTACTTTCCAATTTAACTCAAACTAATTCTAATCAAGATATTTTTTGTATACATTTTGAACAATAAGTTTCTCCTGGTCGGCAACTATTATAATCTGATATTACAATTAGATGTGTTTACTTACTGCAACAGTTCACACAGGTAGAGCATATTATTTATAGAATGCCAATTCATACACATGCATGCACACAGACACCCACGCACGATGACAAACTAACAATCAGTCAACTTCTCTTACTTAGCCATTTATTCATCAGAAAATAAATTATTTTGGAGATGTAAATGTAGCTGTTGCTTATTATAGTTTGTAAACAAATGTTTATTTCTAAGTCTTCTATTTTCGTATTTACCATCGCCATCGTAAGATATTATGGATATGGTAAAGAGTGAAATTACCGGGCATTTTAGTCGATACATTGATTAGGTACATCTTTTGTTCAACTCACTAGTCAAAACAATAAAACAACACATAATAATATTATGTACATAAATACACGGCGAGTATTAAAGTTACAAATCCAAAACGATGAAGGTAGAGGGAGTTTTAAATTACTTTACTTGTTCATGCAGTCTCAAGAATCGCCAGGTATAGAAAAATGTACGCGTCATTCTCGGGTACATGGTTTAATTAAATTATTAAAGAAAAATGACGAATTAAACCTTCGAATTCGAAACCATCGTATCGTAATAGGAATTCATAGTATTTTGTGTCGAATGCAAACTATTTCTGTGAATGTAAAAGGAAGGAAACCTTTCGACACTACACAATCCACCATGACCGTGGTGAGGTGGATTAGGAACATACATTTTTAGACGGTTGTCTCTAATTAGTTATAATTCATTAATCCTACATTGTGTGTAAGCATAGGTAATATCTTTACTACATTTATTTATATTCTTACATCCTATACGCAACTTGGAAGCTTCAATTACTTAATTGGAGCTTTGTTCCATTTCACCCGAAATTAGACTGTGTGAGTGAATGTGTGACACATCCAACATCATGAAACCGAGCAAGAGTAAAAAATAATTGGCTTAACAAATTGAGACTGCTTTCACAGCAGAGAATGGAATACGAGTTCATGTTTGAAGCGCGGTGTCCATCTGAGAAAGGGAAAATGAGGATGGTGCGGTGTCATGCTGACTTACGTCAGTCTAAATGACCGTGACCGTTTTTGTGGTGTGGTTAAAACATTTATAAATTACAGTGTCCTGTCATTAAATGGGGTATTATTGTAAGAAAGGTTGAAATGTTCCAGCCGTAAATAGGGCCAGGGTTAGGCCAATGGCCGACAGGATACGCAAAGTATGCTCGTAGATAGTACAGATTAGACTACCGTGGAAACTGAAGTTCACACTATTCGTTTTAACAAGTCATTTATGACTCTCTCAGACACATTATATTTATATGTACCATCTAATCCTTAGTAACCCCGCTCACCTTTCAAAGCCTGGAGCTCCTGCTAAAGACTGAACGTTATGTATTTAAAATTGAGTGAAAGCATGCAAACTTTTAAGACCGTATTTATGCATGACATGCTCTATTCTACGGGCTTTTGTCCGAAGATTCGCTTTCTTTTGCTTTCCCTTTTGTCTCCCTCTCTGTCTCCTTCCCGTCGTAAGACTTTTTTATATGACGTGTAAATATTCCACTTGGTTTGATATAGCTGGTCTAGGGATTTCATACCCAGACTCGATCATGTTTGTAATATCTACATCGCCAGCGCTCAGATTCGAGATGTGCTGCGGCAGCATAAAATCTTCCAAACGTCTATCCCCCACCTGCAGCTAGAAACAAAAAGAGAAAAGAACAAAAGAAGTTAGACAATTTATCAGGCGATAAACATGAATGGTAAACAACAATTCCAACACGACTCTCGGCAACTTAACATAAAAATGTGCGGTTGAGGACCATAAGTAATTTTGTAAATTGCTGCTTGAGGATATATTGTTCGTGGTCTAGTCTGAATGCGTACTCTTTTTCAACTCAGGATGTACAAGAAATAGTAGATGTTTTCCGTACAAACGACATACGTACACACTTCCTGCCAAAGTAGGTCACGTGCAAGAGCAACGTGAACTTCCATGGGCATCTTTCTCAGCTCGGTTTCATAAAATATGCTCACTGATGGGTAATGGAGCGACAAGATTTTAAAATGTCATTTGTAGTCATCAGTTTTACGTATACGCACAATTTCAAATAGAGATCGGCCCTGTTATAGAGAAATCTGACCATGCATTATTGTGGAAATGACAAAAAGAAAGGAATTTCGGTATTGTATTGTCCTTCGTGAAAAGCAATGTGGTGGAAAGTTAAGCCAAGAGAAATTTCTTCATAAGATTAATGCTTTAATCTGAAAACTGCGTCGTAAGTCGTCGTAGCTATACAGCTCAATGAGCACTAATAATTTCCGCTTTATTTCCCCCGCCTTGACCTTGAGTTCTATCAGTTTGGTTTGTTATTTGCATTGCTAGTGTAAAGTTATTTATAACTACCTGTTTGGATCCTGCAGATATGGCATCTTCACTAGATCGTCGTAGCGGAGTGCATCCGGCCTTCAGAAATTTTTCTGAAATTTGCCGAAATGTAAGTCTGTCCTTAGCTTCTGTTTTCCAACAACCGGCCATGATTTCTTGAATGAGTGGGGGACAGTCACTTGGAGGACAGAGTAGCACGCCATCCAAAATGAGTTGCACCACCTTGAAAATACACCAGCCATTTTTAATGAAAGGATTAATGCAATTTACTACTGAAATAGCAAATGTCTTAAACATTCACTCCCATCACACGTGTAAATGGTTGTGTAGATGTAATAAATTTGTTGTGAAAGCTTATAGGAAGTTTGTTCATTGCTGTTGTTTGGGTTGTATGATGACTGGGTATTAAACCCGGATTAAGCAAGTGCGAAACAGGTTTTCCTTCTCACCTCTTCGTTAGAGTGACCAAAATACGGTTGTTTTCCCCACGTGTAAATTTCCCAGAGAATGGTCCCATACGCCCAGACATCAGACTCCAAGGTAAAACAACCATATAAGATGCTCTCAGGAGCCATCCACCGAATCGGAAGCAGTTTTGAGCCCCCAATCTGAGCACACGAAAAATACAAGTTTATCAGTTAGCATTTATACACAATTACACGAAGAAAACGGAAAGGAGGACCTTCTGGTGAAAGTTATTGTTACCTTATAATAGTCGCAAGTGTAGACGTCCCTTGATAATCCAAAGTCGGAAATTTTGACGACTCCGGAAGCAGAAACTAAACAGTTGCGGGCGGCCAGGTCACGGTGTACAAAATGCTGAAAGGATAAATACTTCATACCTTCCGCAATCTGCATTGCCACATTTGTCAGCGATTCCTGCAAAAGAAATGACATACAAATAATCTTAAAAATAAATTCATCAGAGCAAGCATAAAACTACAAAAGAGAGCTCTAGAGTGTAAACATTCCAAAAATCCGGGATAAAAAATATTTACAATCATGCCCTGCACCAAGGTCAACTTGGTTCATCGGAGCAAGAAAGGACGGGAGAAAAGGAGCACAAACGTGGACACGGAACGTGATAGGATTTTGGGGTGAATTGCAACAAGGAACGAATGTTGCTTTCAGTAACGCATACAACTTTCTACGATCAAGGTTACCCTCATCATAACCGAGTATGGTGTACTTGAGAGTGCCACGGGAGACAGAATGAGAAAACGGTGAAATGAATCTTTTGGAGTGCTGCAAGCGCACTACTGCCTTTGTTAAAGTCGAGAGAAAGTATATTTCGTTACTTTTAAAACTCCTCAATATTTTAAGCATTTTCAGGTCTAGCACGACAAATTTACTAGTATGTACACTTTTAAAAACTATATATGATCCTCTTTCTGTTTCACGTTTTCTGGAACATTTTTCCCGAAGGAAAGATGTAGATATGACGTGTTTTACTGGGAGTAGAAGCCTCTTGGCAAACAAGTGGCTACTAAAAATATCTATCTAATTAGAATTCACTGTCATGTGTCATGCCTTTTCTTCGTTTAAGATAAAGTACTTTACCTCTACCATTACCCATTCAATAATTTTCGTTTTATTCCAAAATACTCTACGGGGATTCAGGTCAAACACCCCCCAACGTACAATATGACAAATATTAAAGTCTACTGTTTACTCGTATTTTCAATTTACTTTGAAATGGCAGTTTGTAATAGTGGAAACGGCTGCCGTAGAAAATTTATCTACAACCCAGGATTTACAAATTACAAAGTCATTTGCATGCTGCCTTGTAATTTTCCTCGTAGCTATAGTACTACTCACTCCCTCGTAAAAAAATACAATCAAAAGCGTACTTACATGAGTTAGCTGAAACAATATTTCAGGTTTCTTGTCCTGTTGTTCCCCCGTCAACGTTTCATTGTTCTCCCCAGCGTTGTCTCCCTTTCCAGCTGCCGACTCCAGAACGGCTGGTGTGGCACTAGAATTGCCGAATAGTGACGTTTGTGCTGCTGAAATTGGGATGCCAGATAATCCAGATGGTCGAAAAGTACTGTTTCTCAGCACACTTGCCAAGTCACCTTGCTCCATGTATTCAAACAACAGCCAAGGGGAATCCGCCTCTGTTTTGGGTGTTTTCCGGTTGTTGATGACAGGAGTCATAGCGAGTGATAAAATACAGAAAAGAACATGAGAAAATAATGCCCAACTATCGGGTATGGGTAACCGGCTTATTTTAAAAGGTGCTCATTAATAACGAAAGCCCAGAGTAATTTTATATTGGCGCTCCCCGATAAATACTCATCCTAAAACGTTGTAATGGCTTTTTCTTGTTTTCACCCAAAACAGATATAGTTGTGCTTGTGCGTGATGTAACCTCTGTTCTTCTTCTCGAGTTTCACGAGTGCAATTATACAAGTAGAAGAGCACAGAGAAAAATAAGCACATACAATTGGATAGATGCACAATTGGATTGTAGTAAGTACCTACCTGGGCTTTTTGCAATTCCGAAAAGAGGGAGAATGTTAGGATGAGAGAAGCAAGCCATAGTCTCAATTTCCCGTAGAGCTTCTGTCGAATGTTCACTTCGAACCATTTTTACCGCCAAAATCTCTCCCTGAAGTTCTCCTAGATTGTCAACAAGAAAAAAAGTCAGTCACAACACCACTCAACAGTAAACTAGATTGCCGTAAGCGGTGTCTATTTGCAGTTAATTAGTTTTGCCATAAATTACGAAGAATAGCGCATTTTCGTGCGGTGAAAGCGGTAACTGTTATACGTACGTAACTGCGCATTTCCAGACGCTTGATTTAATAAAACACACACTGCCCATCGGATATTTAAAAAAAATATTGAACCCAAATGAGCCATTAGCGAAGTACACCAAGTACGTACACGTTATTAGCTTTCCCAGGTAAATTGGTATTTTTTTGTATTTTTGGCTTACCTTTGTAGACCTTCCCAAAACAGCCCTGTCCAATTTGAGTCAACAAAGTAATTTCATCAGAGGCGTAAATTCGTATGGAAAGATCTAGACAGGTGGTTTCATACGTGGGGTTATTTATAAATCGATCTGGAAGTAATCGCCCTGTGGTTACAGACGCTGCTGACTTCATTTCCATCTGACAACACATAATTAAACGCACAATTAAACTCACATCATTTCATCACTATCTTTCTTGATCTTTCTCCAAAATAAAATTCACGAATCAGTGTGCTTTCTCCAAATTTTTAATATCGCTCCTCTCTCTCTCTCTCAACTTTCACCTTGTGTTATAATTCTTCCACATGGTTAACAACATTAAGGAGATTTAATGTTAAAATATTTTTATTTTCTTGGATTATACGAGGTAAACACTTCTGTTTCCTCATTGTCACTGTACCCCGCATGCTTCGTAATCACACGCTTCTGCTTCCAAGTAGGATGTTGAAGGTTTTGACATATTGTTGGAGCACCTGAGGTCTGACTGAATTATGAAATGTATCCTTGAGTAACAAAAATCTAAACAACTTCGGCCCCGGTGGAAGTTGTGCACCGTGAAATTAAAGGGAAGCGAATTGGAACGGTAACCGACAACGTTGTACGAATTATACAACAACCTTAACCTTGGTATTCCGTGTGGGAGAGAAAAAGAATCACCATACGCCGATCGGAGAGCTCGTATCTCAGTATAAATTACGCAACATCCTCATGTCAGTGTCAGCAACGTAACATAAGTGCTATTTCTGATGGAAGAAGTAGCCGCGTGGTTTGTTACGGTGTATTGTCCATGCATTGTATCGCGCAAATGGAAAAATAGAGCTAGTATCGGTGAGCGTGATGTAATATGTGTTTTTCTAATAATAAAAGCATAACAACATTACTTAAATTTGTGTATGCAATTAGTTTGTGTAACTTCTTGTTATTTCCGAATCATCAAAACAGCACAACATTGTTAACATAACATTACAGGAGAAATTTTCCCTCGGGTTGGTTGAGGTGATATGTATTTCTCTTTAGAATTCACCATGGCCTTACGTAACATCATCCTGAAAAAGTTTAACGATATTCCATAATCCTATTTTTAACCTTTCAACCTATACAATATACCCAACTTTTGTAACACAACCTCGTAGTTCAAGGATGCTCTCAGGAGGTTTTCTACCGTAAAAAGTAAACTGTGTAGTAGTGGGTATTTTCCAACGAAAAACAACTGTTTAAATTGGCAATTATGGCTTTCTCCTTTCCTCCCTCATCCCTTGCATAGCGCATACTATGTGGTGGTGTACATCTCGGATTATTTTCTCAAAAGGTGCACAGTTTCTAGTTTTCCTGGTAATTTATCTTAAACCGCGCATGGCTAATTAATGTAATTATTGTAGCTTAGCGCACTGGAAGCAATCATTAGGATAGTTCCTTGTATAACTCCCCACAGGTAACCCCTTGAGGATGTCGGGAAGGTTAGAATGGCTAACAGATTTTCCTGGATTTTCCCACCATTCAGTTCAAAAGAAATACAAGATAAATGATGATGAAAAGGTGATGATGATGATGACGCTGCCGCTCACATCATCATCATCAGCGTGAAGGTTAAATAAAGGAGGTTTCCGTGCAGTTTATACGGGATCGCACTGAATAATAGTGATTACACAAGTTTGAGTGAATAAATATATTGTGTATGCTTTATGGTATTTACACGAGAGAGGGAGAGCAAAAGGTAAAAAGAAAAGAGAACTATTTAATGATGTGTCGAGCGAATGATGGCGGTGGTGGTGTTGTGTACAGTAGCCAAACTAACAGCACTCCATGGAGTATCTCTCTCTAGGCACATGAAAACACGCCATCTTATAGTGTTGAACACGCATAAAAAAGAGCAAATAAAAAGGACTGAGTAATTGAATGAGGATATTTTGCATTAGCGTGTGGCAGAAGAACCAAAGATGGATGTAACTGTATAAGTCGTGGGGCTTGCAAAATACGAGGAACAATTCGACGGTTATATTGATTTGAGAAACCAAATGAATCCAGTTTTTTTATTCTAAAAGGAGATATTGTACTATTGGCATTGAATGTAAAAAACTTTATAGGGAGGAGAAACAGTCACCGAGTAGTAATGATCATAACTGAAAAATGTTTTGGGTGATAAAATATAAAACGGATAATCTCTAATAAAAATGAAAAAATGATACTTTTACTGTTCGCTAGGTTACTACATTAATATTTAAAACATGGGTGGGTAGGATAACTTCAAATTGATGAAAATAGGAGTGCGGGCATACATTAGAAATTTTACGGTATATAGGTTTATTGCGCTTATAAACCTGAAATTTGGAGGAAGAACTTTTCCTCGTGTTTTTATACCATTTATACGTCAACAGTGTGCACCTGGGGTTTATTTGGAGTGTTTGAGGGGCACACGTCAAAGGAGAAAAAATAATGAACTTTTGAATACATCGTGTTTGCTTGTTTAGTTGTGGCCGCGGTTGTAAGCACACGTTTTCTTGTTTTACTTACTCGATTCCTTGAACTGAAACGACTGAGACATTTGAAGGAGCGCCTTCGAATGATGCAGAAGCCCATAAAAACGATAGCCAGAATGCAAACAAGAACGAGGGTAAAGATTAGCGTGACTTGGAGTGCATGCCCGATGAAGATGCCGCCGTTGGCACTCCCCGCACCTCCAAACGGGTGATGACCACCAAATGGATTTAAGGAACTGCCACCAGTGTATACGCCGTTGTGGCTGCTGTTTCCACCAGGGCTGCTCCCATTCTTTTTATCAATTATCACCTACAGACACACACAACACACACAGACACATCGTATAAAACATCGGTTCATTCAATCTTCTCGTGTTCTTCGTTTCGTTGAGCTCCTTCCCCAACTTTTTGCACGAATTCTCGGTAAAACTTTTTGGTTGGAAATATAATTTGACTTACATCGATTGGTATTCCGGGCGACTCGTGCACTAAAATAGGGAGAGAGAGAGAAAAACAACACCATTTGAGTGGATTGTTTACTTTTAGGATCTATTATTAGCACTACTTGCAGTAATTGCCAGAATGTTCATTCCAACGCATAAAAAATTAAAAACGTCTTATGCTGCATTACCCCTTCCTACATGTACACAACTATTCGGGGGTTGTGCATGTTTCAAGATAATTTTTACTAGTATTTAGTACAGAGTTGCTGTTTACTTTTAAAATGCTTTTATCTTTGAAAACGACACATGAATCGCCCGATGTCGCCATAAGAAAAACATGAAACGACATGTGTCTAACATAGTTACAGGAAATAATGTAGCTTTAAACATCCCTATTTAAAGGTCGCCCCTTTTTAAAATTACAGTGAAGAAATCTCTAACTTTAAGTTTAAAATGTTCTAAAGTTAAACATAATTATTGACGTCAAATGTTTTAACATTTAACATTTACAACGGGGATAATTAACAAAAACTTAAATAGATTTTCCTAAGGTGTGCACATGATTGCAATTACAAATAATGATACATATACTTTTACAGGAATGAATCATCTTACACAGAAAGTTAGTTAAGGAATGCCAACGGTTTCACAAAGTTTCTCTTTTATTTTGGATAAAAGGTGTAATTGCCTTGGGAACTTTAGGGTTTCCCAAAAACTTTCGTAAAAGTCAAGATATCTTGACTAATTAATTGGAAGTTGTAGGGAGGGGTGGTTCACCGGTGTGCGTAAAACTACGAACAAATGACCTAACTTTTAGTGTAACAAACAATTTTCAAAAATCTTCCATTGGAACCCAAATCCAACCCTGCAGAATCTTCCGCGTCTTCCACGAACTATTTACATGTGCAGGATAGGAAATTGCATTAGATTTGCCGAAACTTTGCATATCATTTATTACGTAATTTAAAGAATCATGTGTGTTTTGCAACTGCAAGCGACTCCAGTTCGCTTGCTTGGGAAGACTCTGCTGGCATGTTTGTTGCAACTTAGGACATTGAACTAGTGGGGCTTGAAATATAAAGATGACAGAAGTTTAGTAGTCTTTCCCAATTTCGTTCAATAAAATCATAATAAGAGGCAATCTTTTTGTAATACGTTCGTCTTTCATCTCGTTGTAGGCATCTGATTTCTAATATTTAATTTCGTATGACTTTATATAATGCTGCTCTTAACTAAACTCTGATCTAAATCCAATCCAAGGAGAGAAAAAGGCCGTTAACAGAAAAATTCACATATTCGCTCCGCATGAACAAGCGAGGTGGAAAGAATTCTGGCAAATTAATAACTTTTCCAGAAACTAAATATCTACATCAAAGTTTTGTTGCTTCGTTGCCTATTTGTATACAAAGAAAGGGAACATTCCTAAGAAAAGAAGCAGGCAACACGGGCTCTTGATATTGCTTTCTTTATTCCTTTGCACAATTCCTTGACGATCCCTTTTCCAAGACAAAGGATAATTGTTTTTCATGAACACGACTAGAATACAATCTGTTGGTGAACAACAGTCGGCGTTTTCATTAGTTTGCTCACTGAAGTTAATTCGAACTCGGCGCAATGAGTGAAAAGATAATATTGCAAGACGGATATTTTTATGTTCGTTTCGCCTTAGAGAAAACACCAAAGTCGTTGGAGTGAAGTGGATACCTTTTCATTATTACAGTAAGATATACCTTGTTATAGTAAGAAATAGTGCGCCTTTTTGAAGATAAAATGCTTATAAGAGATAAATGACTAATTGATATCCTTCACAACTGACCTTCCACTGTTTTCCGGCGACAAGGTCGATTTTTCAAAAGAGGCTCATCCGTGAAATGCATACACATACATTTGCAGCGTCCATTGTCCATTGTCACTCCAGCCGAGTCTTCGGGGCATTGCAAACAAGAGTCCTTAATGACAACATCCTTTTCATTGATTATTTCTGGGTAACTTGACTCTGTCACAATGCTGCTCCGTCCTGATAATCCGTCAGAACGAAAATGACCTAAGGACAAGCCAGATAAAACAAAATAAGAGAAAGGACAAAGTTTGTAATAATTTTGACGGAAACGTGATTAAGTATTGGCAGATCACAGGAAACGTTCTAGTTACATTCATTTCTGACATTTGACACCAGATTACAATGACTGCTGCCGGCAGCAAAATGGTATTCTAAGTAAATGTAATACGAGTGGGTTGCGAAAATGTCACATTAAAGCGTTACGCTTTTGCACGTGTTTGTGTTTCTCACGTTTCAAATATCAAATATCAGACAGGAACGTCAAATGAAACATTTGCAAATAATGTGTATTGCAGTCAGAGTCAGTGTTCAATAGTTGGAATTATGCAAATCCCTTCTGCGGATTTATACAACACGTAGGCTCTGTCAAGCCTTTTGTTGTTTGCTTTTTCAAAGTTGATTACACGGAAGTCATAGGAAAGAAGCGCATCTCATTGGTAGCACGGATAGCATTTTTAAAAAGTAGGACAAGGAAATCGAATAAAGCTCTCTGTTGCAATTTCCGATAGATTGGTGTTATTATATTTGGTGGTGGGAAAGCGCAGGTCTGTTCATGCGTCCGCCCGCCCACAAAATATTTTTAAACAATTTTAATCTACGCTAGCTAGCCCTAAAAATATGTATTTAAATACGTGCTTATTTACATAAATAAATACTTCATTAGCTTTATTTTCAAATGTGAATTTCCCCGTCAAAGAAAGTTGAAAAGTTGCATTGAAAAGTTATAAAATAAGCAACACGCTTTTGTTTTTGCTTTCACTTTTTTCGCTTAAATTATTATTGCACGTAGCAATACGCTGTCGTATTTATGAAATCAATCTGAATCTTGTCAACACGAAAAAATGGTACGCGAACAAATGTTTAAAACGACTAATTATTTTTAATTGATTCGTTAAAAGTATATACATATAATATATATTACTGGTTCCGTCGTATTTACTTTCACTTGTATTTCACTTGAGTTAATGTAAAGTAATGGTTACACTCCGTTGATGATCTAGTACTTCAGCTTATTATACAATGATGCTTGAGCAACAAAAAAATGGTTGTGGAATTGTAGACATAGGTACATACTTATAATATGCAATATTTAATTTCATATTATTAATGACAATTGTCAATATTGTTGTAATAAGTAGTTGCCTTAACAGCGTGCTACGGCGCTACTTCATTTGTTTCACTTCACCTACAACAACGCAACAGTAACAGTTCCGTTGCTTGTCAGTGACAACTTCGTTCAGTTTGATGAGAAGGGAAACACTTTATGAATAGAGACGAACTTTCCCAAGTAGAATAGACAGCAATTCTCAATCCCAAGTCAGCGAGTTTAGTCAATAGTGATGCCTATATGACTGTAACAGAAATTTCATTAAAACCAATAGACTTATTTATCGACAGCGAAAACAACATTTTGGAATGAAAACAAATTACTTGAACGAAGATTACGTTACATATGCTTTGTTTCTTCGTAAATCGTAGCATGCATTAATCCTGTTTAGTCATTTTTCCCAATTTACTTTTCTGGAAATACGTATATGCACAAGCAATAGTAAATAGAACAAAGAAGAATCTTTCTTTTCAAAAGTTCAACAATTCAAATCAAATATTTGGTTTATTTGAGTATACATAGAAAGCTCAATGGTAGATTTGACGTCAGATAACATGCATTGTGATGCGATGATAATGAACCCAACAAGCTAGCGCGAAACAAAGTGCTGAATTGCTTCCAGAGCCAACCCAAGGACTATTACGCTAGGTAGAAAATACACAACCAATTGAAGCGACTTTTATTAGTACTGCTATAACTTTGTGATGTTCACAAAATTTGGAGATACGACGCTCCCCGGGTCGGGTTGCAGGAAACCACGATACCGTCATCCCCGAGTATTCAGAAATTTTAAGAAACGAAGCAAACGGGAATTTTTGTGCTGCGTAGTATCATGGTTTCCCGCGATCCCTGTTACTATATAAGCTTTGGATAAACATGATTTAAATTTCACTTGAATTAGAAGTTGTATATTAATGTTAATTTATGTAGAAAGTTTCGGAGGTACATTTCAAATATATGAAGACAGTCAGAGATTCTATAACAATTAGGTTGTCCGCAGTTGAAATTGCGGAGCAAAATGGTAACATCTTATCTTTGTCGGAAATCTGTATCTGACATCTATTTGTTGGTATTATTGATGATAAACGATTTTTAATTCGGCTGCCTTTGGTGTTCTTCATTTTTGTAATACTCTGGCATTGTTTAAATTCCTTGGAAAAATCTTTTCACGGCGCAGCGTTATGTCTCACATAATACCACTGCACTAGATATGTCATGTGATATATTTTTGAAATCTCCGTTTCAATTAATTTTATCGTGGCGAGGCAGTAGTGACGTTGGGATAGTCGGGCAATATATGCAGAAAACCTCAACAACGGTTTCCTGCTGTGTTTATTAAAGTTATGATTGTAAATAATTCCATAAACTTCAACCAAAAATTCAACTAACTATTAATTTAAAAAAATCAATCTACCTATTATATATATTTAATGGAATACTAACAGAATGGTCGAAATTTTCATAATAAAATGTTAAAAGTTAACAGTGGGATTTTTGTATTTGTTTCGAATTATGTTCTACTATTCAATCATTCAGTTTTCCCATGATAGGTTATTACACTCAAGACCAAGCACATGACAATGACAAGTCTATTTTATCTTTAAAATTAGTACTCACCATTACTACCGCAGTTTTGCCTAGAATTTTGCCGTGGAAACAACAAGTTCAATGTAAAAAGGCTAATCGTGGACGGCCGGATAGCCCGACAGACCAAAATTGTGTTGCGATAAATCTAAAAGGTATACATTTATCAACAATGTACACAAACAAAACAAACACTAACTAAAAATTAGCCACTCATGCCTGTCGCTCTCGTGCCGTGCGTGATGAATTGTTTTACATTACTTAACAAGCAAAATATTTTAATACTTCGTGTAGTTTCCTCACTCGAGTGTCTCAAGTATACTTCGTTGAACCTTGTGAAGACTTGAAGAGTAAGTTTATCATAATTACGATATACTGTTTTCTCGTTTCTACCTCAATAAAGCTATAGTTTCCATTTATAATGTGATGACATCCTACGACCTAGGCTTTATCTTTTATGTATGACTTTATTTACGTCGTACGAAACAAAAGGAAATTGATGATTATCTCTGCATAAACAAAAACAAATTTTACATCAAATAAAATCTCGATGCCACAAA
>JAHZNE010000654.1:0-51400 GCA_027744055.1 Callyntrura sp. NNG-2020
CGAACTCGCACAGTGTCACAGAGCACTTTGGAGTATGCTGAGGAGAAAATTCACAATGTAAATGTACTTATACATGTATAATTGCGTATTATCAAAGAGATAAACGAATGTAGTCCGTCTATTCACTGTTTAGTAATGTATCTGCCATGTATTGAATGGTAATATAGATATACTTTGTTAAATGTGAGCGGGTTCGCTTGCTCCGAATTCGCACCTTAAATTTAATGAGGAGCGATCGCTCTGCACTCGAACCGAACGTTCTATTAATAAAATGCTGGTAGAACCGCACCGCACGTCGCAATGTGCGGTGCGAGTGCGCGTTCGGTGCGGTGTTTTTTTCGCACCCAATGTGCGGTCGTACGTCAGATGCCCATCACTGCCTGTGTCTGTGTCCCACCTTGCATGCAACGCAGGAAATTCCGTCATCTAAAAACCGAACTACACACGTGCATAATCCATAGTAGGATAGACAGAAAATGAGCAAAGCATAAGGTTATACTCTCAGGGTGTACCTGCGAAAAAGTAATTTAGTTTTTAAAATGCCCAATAATTTAGAGCCCAGTCATACGATGGCGTGAAAATCCTGTTGTAGTTGTAACTTACTTTGATATGATTTAACACTAAAAAATGCACCCGTGCAAAACCAAAACATTCGTTAAACCAAACCTATTGTTCAAAATAGAAACGCTGAAAAGAGCTGGACGCGTGGGGGCCAAGGCTAAGGGCTATGTCAGGCAGTTTCTATGGACTGGACGAATATTTCTAATAATGTCTCTTCAAAAAGGATTTTCTATATTTACTTTGGTGCTAGGGTTGACAGGCTTTATTTTGATAGATATGAACTATGGATGACCCATGAACTTGAGGCAGAATTGAAATGAAAGCAAGGCCTTAAAATTCAAACAAGCGTGCTTCAACTTTAATTCAAACATACTGCCAAGTTAAACGTTTACTAACATCAGCATGGACCCAACGACTTCATTGTACGAGTTTGGTAATAGCACTGCAGTAAGTTTAATTGTTCAATTCAATTGTCGATATTACTTGCTGCATTCCAAAGCAGAAAATAATCTTATAGCGTTTAAAAATTAGCTATAGCGTAATTACATGCCCACACAATGTTCGAAATACATTTTGTTTGGTTGGTTGGTGAAAGCATGATGGCTTCTTGAATATTGCATACTCCATACTCCCATACACGCACAGCTCACTAGCCTTACAGATATGGAAGTTTACTGACTACGTGTAATAAAAACTGCACTAATGTAAGCTAACGGTAAATCTTATTCTAACCATGTTTCGTCGTTTACGCTAGATACCACAGGAATCGTTTTCAATGAAATTTAAGTTTCCTAGTTTTGATTTGCAAGAAGCATATGCCGAAGTAGCCGGACAGGAAGCCTGGCGCCGCCAAATTACATTTTCTGAGCAAATTTCTTGCCCTGTGGCTATTGGTCAAAGCATTAACTTTCTCAGCACCTGGTAATAACATCTCCATGTCATACCATTAGTATCTACTACCTAAAACGTAATTACTAATACAACGTGTTTTATGGAACATACACGTACTGGAGCAGGTGTGTCGTCATTCGATGCTCAGATAGTCATGCTAGAGTTGCACTTAAATTTCAAGATTGCTTCAAAGATGCAACCACCGGAGTACCAAACAATAATGATACTGTAGCCATTTTGAAGTTTAGGATACACATTATTGACAAAGACGATGATGTAGTGTTGGCGAGACAGGTTGTTTATTCATCCTTGAACTTCAATCCATGTGACAAAATTACGTTGCATTTTTCTTTTCTTGAAGCCACACTAACGACAAACTTAACTAATCCATTTAATTAGTGGCAATCGTGGGAAAATCCTCGAAAAATTCGGCTTACACAGGAATATACAATGTCTGACTTCATTTCTCTCGACGAGCTCTTTGATAATCAAAACTTTCTTGTACCCAATAATCTTATGTGGATTCGCTGTGAAGGTACCCTTTACGGATGCCCGAGAAACCAACCGGTTAGCTTGGGTAAGTATTTGACACTTCCGAAGGTCTTGAGGGCAGGCCTTTCGGAAAATAATGCTTTTACTGATGTACAGCTGGCGGCACAAACTGGGAAATGTTTTAAGGCTCACAAAATCATTCTGAGCAGTAAGATGGAACTTTGTTATTTTAATGATTATTATAAAATAAATTATACAAAATACAGTACCATTAGTACACCAGTAAACGATTAAAGTTAACTAACCAGATGCCAGCGTCACATTGAGAAGCTTGTTGTCTACCGTGAATAATGCAGAGCCCAACAAATTACCAAGTTTGTGTTTAGAAGATCTTGGTGAAATTGAAATAAAAATGATGCTGGAGTATATATATACCGGAAAAATTGCGGAACAAGACTGGAGTGATTATCAGCAAGCTGAGAGACTTATCTTATTAGCGAAAAACTACGAATTGCCCGGACTTAAATGGCTGTGCTTCAATAACCTCGTGGCTACCATAACGTTGAGTAGTTTCCCGGAAATAGTTAAACTATTTCAAAGAAATAAAGGCGGTTTAACCGTTCGGGCAATTTTGAACCAATTTTGTATAAGGTAAAAAGGCCATGATTCAAACTTTGCTTTTGCACAATACTGATAGATAATATTGTAGTCATCTGTGTTTACCTCAATTTGCAGAAATCAAGATAAGCTTATCCAGCTAGAAAGTTTTAAAAAATTTGCATCCGACAATAAGGAAGCCTTTCTATACGTCGTCCTTCCTGCTGTAAACCGGGAGGATCACTCTTTGTAATTATTTGATTCGTGTTATCCTCCATGTGGTGTTTCTCGAGGCATTAGTGACGAGCATTCTTGACGAAAAAAGGATTACGGAGATATGTATCCAGTTAGATGTTTAAATGAGATTTTGAGTGATATTAAAATGTGATTATGTGACTTCTCGGAAGAATCGTGTTCAGCTAGTGAATGGTCATACATTGTACTGACTGTTGTGTGTGTGTGTAAAAATAAACAAATTTTTAAGTTTCTACATTTAATTTTCCCCTCCACTTTATTAGTAGATCTATATATTATACATTATATACGAAATTGGATTGTCGAATATTTTATGTCAATTTATTGTAAATGCCATGCTAATTGGTGCTTTAGGTATTGTTCGATCTTGGTAAAAAATGATATGTATAGTTGTTGTAGCAAGTATCGTAAAATCTTCTGCTTCCGCTGTGAATTCAATACAAGCGAAGCGACTCTAATAAAGTCATACGACAGATGAGCACTTTGCGGTCTGCGGACTTGCAAATAATGATTGATGATATCCAATAGGTTAAATGTTATGTTGATATTTATTCTTCAACAAAAAGTTTCAAGCATAAAAATCGCAACAAATCAATTTTGAAGAGAAATGAGATCAGTTTCTTGTTTGTTGTGCCACATGCATTAAACTTGTTGCAAATTTTTAAAAATGTTAAAAAAGTAACAGGTATCCAGCTGTTTCTTTACAATATGCTAAGAGAAAAAGTAAAATGTAATCACAGGTTCAGTCTCATAAAGGGTAATACAACGTAAAAATTTGAAGCTCCAAATTATCCATAATTATCGCTGTGATAACGATGACACAATCAGTATCACTTTCATTGTGTAAACTGAACCTGGTTCACTCACCCGGGCAGTCATTCAAATTTACGAAAGTCAGCAAATACGGTCAAATACGGGTTAGGAATTGTCTAGACAAATAGTTCCCTATTGTTCGTACACGTTAAAAAATTTAAACTGCGAGTTCAATCGTGCCAGTTTTTGGAGCAGAAGAATGCTCCATATTTCAATGTAATGTAGCCATCCTCTCCTTCGTGTATTAAAGGCAGTAAATAGTTTTTCAATGAGATATTCATAATACGGTTGTAAGCAGTATGTGTCAATGTTTTTCCCTGACGATTTGTTTGAATTTTCTACGGATTGATGCGGCGTCGCATTAACTTCACTCTCCTTTTCATCAATACAAATTCCAGGTAAATCTACATAGCGGCAGGATGAGTTCCACAACCGTCTTTGAAGCATTATATCCTTTGTAGCTGCCAAAGGTTCATATCTTTCACAATTCGAAATAAATTCTCCTCCTTTTCCTTCCAGTTCTTGTGACAGAGCTGTGTACAGTACCGTTTCTGCGGATTGATCCACTCTCTGTAGTGAAATGGAAAAGAGTTTTTTGTTGCTGCAAGCATGTGTCGAAATTAGTAATTAAGGCAGCTATGATAAATGGTGACCTTAAACAAGAGACGTTGTAAAATTCCCAGTCGCTTCACCCATTCCGAGGACTTCCAAGTATCTGTTTCTGAAAATCCTGGATGTACAGCGAATGAGCGTACATTAACTCCATTAAACTGAAGCATACTGTCGAGGAAATTGCTGAAAGCAATCTGGCAGAATTTAGAATCCATGTATGCTTTATGAGACGAATAGAACCGGCTACAAATTTAATAATACGTAAATTTCCCATAAGTCACTAATTTTAGATTTTTTAGTGCACGCGATATCATCCAATAAAATAATATAAGCTACATTACTTCATTTGAGGGTCCGCCAAGTCAATGTAAGCTCCAAAGTGTACCACTGATGAAATATTTACTATCCGACTGCACTTCTCAGATGTGCCTGATTCATGAAGTCGTTGGAGAAGCATATTCGTCAGCAGAAAATGGGCCAAGTAATTTATTTGAAAATGATGCTCGTAGTTTTCAACTGTGACGCCGTAGCCGCCATCCATTACACCAGCTAGAAAGCAATTAAAACGAAATTGATTTTACGTATTCAAACTGACAACCTAAAAAATGAACGTAACATTGTGATTTACAATAAATTAGCTCATGATACGCACCATTATTAATTAGAACATTTATTGGAATGTTTTTCGCCAAAATTTTGTACGCAAATTCCCGTACTGAATTCAGCGAGGTAAGGTCGAGAGCGAGGGTTTCCGCAGTCCCGGTGGTTATTCCTCGCTGTCGTATGCTGCCTAGTAATCTTCTTCCACTTGCAGGATCGCGGCAACCTTTTCATGCAGACGACATAACTTTTTAAGTAACGCTGCTTTTTGCATAATTAAAATGGCTAATATATTGTTATTGTCATTCATGAGCTTGGCATACCAATAATAACATGCATATTACACTGCAGCAATTTTTTTACAACTTCAGCCCCAATGCCTCGAGTTCCCCCAGTTATAACAACCGTCTCGGTGCTTTCGCGTGATTGCACTGTACGAAAAGAAAAATTGTTATTCGCGTTTACAACAAATAATCTACATGATACACTAACTGCCATTTAGAATCGCTGGGATGCGCAGTAAACTTACTTCGATAGTTAAATCGTCGATGGCTTTCAAATGCTTGCTTTAGCAAAAATTTAAAAGCGTGAAAACCATGGACCATCATCCACCACGCACGAATTAAACCCACAACGACGCCTTCCCCTCCCGGAGTTCTTATGGTGTATCTAATCATGTCTATATGGCTCCAGATTACTTTATTATCACAGATGTGTGAGAACTTTTTTGAAGACACGAAACGCGAGTCTTATAAATTAACACTAATACTCATTGAACAAATTCCTTCTTATTATACTGGTAACATATTCAATATTCTGGTGAGACTGTTTGTGTGTATTTTTGGATAAACACATGAAACGAAAAGGAATTAATCAGCCCGCTTTGTACTACGCTCTGCGCTGAACTTTGGAGCTTGGAACTTATATGCTCCGAATTGTACGTCACTTGAGTCGAGTGTGAGTCTTGAATTTGTAAGTAACATGAAAGCTTCAGTCAACCCATGTAACTTAAAAACTGCCTAACAAATCACAAGTTCTGTTCACAGCGAAGCAGCAGCGTATGTCTACGGCCTTTACCTGCAGTGCAACATTAACAACATGCAAGTTTACCTGTCTAACAAGTTTTCAGATAACTCGTCACCAGCCGAAGACATCATTTTTTGCTTCTTTCAATTTTTTACAAACTTCTTTTCCAGTCAATTATGAAGAGGAGGAACAATAAATATTCTAACGAATTGATAATGAATGCTCCGATAATTTGGAAATTGAATGGCAAATTGATGCACGACACGACCGATATATTATAAATTCAATATAAATAGTAAATTCAAAGCGCAGGTTCTAATAAATCAGCGCTCAAGAAAAATTCATTTGAACTTGTTCACTAAAATAGTATACACTTTCTGTTAATGTTGTAAGGTGAAGATGAAACGTTGTAAAGAAATGAACAAAATCATGGTCTTTTCTGCTCTTCAAATGCGTACATTTGAACCTGAAGGTTTTGAGTTTGACATTGATTACTACACACGCATTTCGCAGAAAAGATGGCGCAAGAAGTAAAAATGTTCTTATAAGAGTATATTACCACCACCACCTTCCTGTTCTTATCACAACTTGGTTGTTAAAGTTTCCCACCAATCAATCCGCTAGTTTACTGTGGCTGCATGGATATGTTAATTATAGTATACCTGTGTACACACTAATAAACTGCACTGATGTTATGTTAAGACATTTTTGTCTAGATTGTATTAATCAAGGACCAGAATAACGTCAATATTCCGTGTATCCGTTGAAAACTATTCTTGAAGCAAAAAAAGTAGAGCGTGGAGCGGAATCGTCTTTTTTATTTCGTTTGCTCAGTTATGCATAATAATGCTTAAGGCCTTCTAACAAACTTAATTCTCACTTATTTTTACACTTAAGCTTATTATTTCACAAGAGGCAACGAAGTAAATTTTTACGTTATACTGACTCTTTTGGGTTAAGTTTGCAATTTAAACACAACAAAGTAACAATAAATAAACAAGCAAAATTCGAATGATATATATAAAAGACGACTCTCATTACTTTACAATATCCTGCACCTTTTGTGTAGGGAAATATACAGTGTACTTTTAGAATAATCAGACAAAAAATATTGGTTTACACGCGCAGTAACGCAAAAACATTTGTTTGTTTTGTTTACTTCTGAAAATGCCATTCCTCACAAACAATGTGTAAATGAACAGGAAGGGTTGCTCATATTATAACAAAAATTACAGATATGAGCTATGATATGAGGACCCTAAAACAAACACAAACGTAGCAATGATGAATTACATTTATGTATTATCTCGTTGGCACGCTGGCAATATGCAGCTTCTTGCTGCTGCACAAACAACTGAATTTACTGAAATATTTATAAGCAAATATGGTGTGTTCACTTCAATCATGGCTTTTGTTCCATGTTAAAATCAAAAGTATACAACTGTAATGCTAATTATGGAAATGTGAAAGAATGTTATATACGGTCCATGGTACGTGTATTATGGGACAACAACAACAGGGGTGAAGAAGTCAAAGATCATTTTTTTTTATTCTTAAAGTGCATTGCGTTACCTACAATGTTGTAAAATGAGGTTCTGCCACAGCAGGACGACTACGATAGGCCTACTACAGTGTAGGAACACTCGTCCGTTCGTCAAATAGTTTATAGTCGTTGTGCTTTAGTATTATCTACTCGATATATCCTTAGTCCATGGTTTTTATTGCAAAGTCTCATAAAAATTACTTGCCTTTTCTCGCTATCGCATCATCGGGCAGTGTATGTAATTCATACATGTATAAAAATTATTGCTAAAGTGCAGATTATATTCCTGAAGTTGAAAGTAGTGAAGATTATGACAGGTTCCCCAGTGTATGGACTCTCATCACCAGCACAGCATAATCACAACCAGGGTAGGTAGGTACTGAAGAGTGTGTGAATAGAAGTCGCGACTGACTGTTCTTAGAGCACACCTATATTATCGTGATCAACCGTGTTATTATGGACCACCATCGCAAATGCTGGCAATGCTGCAATTTACCTTCAATTGTTGTATAACATACAAACGTTTGTCTTGGCACCTACCTGTATGACCGTTCTACGATTTTATGAAGCTTTTTTTAAAATAATGTCTTGGCGAATTGGCGAGAGAAAAGACGATGGAACAGGTTATTCCGTACCAGGGTTTTAAATGGCGTGACTTCGGTTTGCAAATGGAGCCATTTGTTAACATATAAACGCATACATATACAACTTCTCTGACGTCTGAGCACAATATATACTGTCTTCAGAAGTTCCTTTGTTCCTACCATGATGGATTAAAGCTGACGTAGGGAAGTTCATTAATTTTGCAAAAAAACTTGCAATTTCAAGTTCTTGCCTCAAGTCAAGAGAACTTATGTCTGCTTGCCGCTTGAGTGTTGCTATTATACACAGGATTGGCAGTATCAATCAGACTAAATTTTTGTTTATAATAAAAACTACATAAATACTAGACTTGATGCGGTGCCCGAAGTTGTGCATAGTTGAATGTTTCTCTGTGTAGTTAGGATTTTCTACACGTTTGTACTGCTTATAGCTGCTTGTTGAGACTTCATTATTGTAAACTCCACTTTTTCTACTTTCTTGTAAGATACACTAACCTCTGTTTCCATATATTTATGTATTTGGTAAACTCAAAGACGGTATTCAAATTAAGGGAATGGCTGCATATAGCTAAAAACGTAAGAATGCTAATCATCCCATTTCTATAGCCGTATATTTTCTACAGATAGGATGCCCCGGGTTTAGCTCCAATTCTTTTCTAAAAGCTTCCAACTCAATGGAGTACGCAGAATATCATTCATCACAGTTATTTATAACATCTGACACTACTTTTTCGTTTACCATTTCAAACACGCTGCAAAATCTAGTCATTGCCTACATTGCCTAGACTTCTAAATTGGCAGATGACATAAACCTCAATGGACGTTCGAAAATGGTATATGTACTTCTAAATTTTCGAAAAGTATATGCACTAATGGACAGGTGACACTTGACAGGATGTCTTTAAATTATTAATTAGCTGTTTAAGAAATTAAGAAATAATGTTTAAAAATTCAATAAATTATACCTTAGTTAGTGTGTTAGGTCAAGTATTCATCAGGTCTGTAGCTCCATCAAGCAAAACGCAATTGTTAAAAAACATAAAGCCTTGATTGTTTGCTCGCTACATCATTTCCCCATTTGGTTTAGTACATGAAATGAAACAATTGTAGCAGAAAATGTGATATGTTGGTTTTTGCACTCCGTGGTCGTGGGAATAAAGGTGCAAGAGCAACTTGGGGTTTTTGTTCGACTGACGCGCACTGATATGTAACAGTGTTTAGCATTCTACCATCATACCAGTTTATTATTGAAATTTTAAAGAAGACGTGGCAGCGAAGGGGTTATAGCGAAGTCTCCGGTCGTTTCGAACAGACCCCATTGTCAACAGAATTTTGAAATTGTTTTCATCAATCCAGCAGTACCGTATCGCAGGCTTGGGTAAATTAGTTACAAAACAATTCATTTATGGGATATGATCGTAGAAACCCAAAAATATATAACTTCGGCTCGGCTACTATTTTTAACAAATGTACTATGACTGGCTTTTAGTAGTTTTAGTATTATCGAAGGACATGCTACGTAAAGGTCCTTGGTATCAGCATTTTACGATACCACACGCACACTTGCATCATTCATCCTATCATCTACCTCGTTCAACGTAGCCCGTTTGCAAGTTACTGTTCTACAACACAACTTGCTTGCTAACATCTATTTTGATTGTGCAATGATATCTAAAATTTAACTTCTTGCTTGCATGCATCCATCCTTACTTAAAACATCTAATATCGTTTTCATACATCAAACAGCCCAATACAAATAGAAAGTGTCCCTCGCAGCTAAAAGTTGTAATTAATCATAGGATAACATGTACAAAATAATACCAATATAATAGATAGGGTGGGGCGGAGTGAGACACATTTTGTTTAACCAACTGGTTGAGCATTCATTTTGTGTAATTTCCGTTTTATGTTCCATTCTTAAGCGTAGTTCGTCACTGCCGTTGTGTGATGGTAAATAATCTGATGTATTTTAGCATACTGTTTGAAGAAACAACGTGCAAATGAAACGGCTTTTTAAGTTTTACTATAAACACTTGGATTTTTGATACACTAATTGTAAACATGATTGTAGTTTGAGGCGGTCGGTATCTTACCGATAAACTAGTTTCATAAATTCTGGGAATTCCCACCACTTAGATGTCTGATTCAAAAAAAATATGTAATGGCCGTTTCTGACTGACTACATTAAATTTACATTTTCTTACGATCATCCTCTTCCCAAGATTTTCTCTAGAATATGACTGGGTTTTTGCGGTCGTGTCTACAATGGGATGGAATTCAGGAAAATTGGAGTTTAAATTATGGGATCTCCAGCTTTCAATCACTTACGCTGTACAGTTGCCATTCTCTTACAATATACAAATTTCAAATTAGTAATTAGCAAACCCACAAGTTCATACGTAATTAAGGAGTGCTGCATAGTTGTTATTAATGTTTTATTTACTACGCCATTTTCTCACAGGATGTGTGATATGCTGATATGACATCGAATAATTAATTGCATGCGTGCTAAGATCTGAAAACAGTGTCCTTCAAACGAATTAACACCCCAATGCAAATGAACATAAGCAACATAAAAGCAACACGGTAAAATTAGTTTATACATTTATTGCTGTAAAATATTTATCCATATGAAACTATAAACGCAGAGAGCAAGAGCATAAGAGCAGGGAAAAGAAAATTCCATTCAATTACGATTCCAATTTATTGATGTCCACCAGCGGCTTCTTGTATGTGAGCAAACTAATCGTAGGAACTGAGTCAATTAAGCAAACAAATTATATTATTAGGCTTTGCATATTCACTTTTTCGGTGTTTTCGGAAACCAATATGCTTCGGAATTGAATGAATGCTTTATTTATTTCAGTGTTAATTTGTTTAATCAATATAAGATTGATTTTAAATCAATAACGCTCTGAAAGAATATAAATATCAAACTAATATACGAGGGACGTCACAAATATATAGTATGTTGTGTTGTGGCACTAGTGCGCAGAGGTCTAAAAGAATAGAACGATAAACGTACCCTCTGAACTATTTAACGTCTATTTGGGTACATCGTGTGACAAATTTTAATAAATTTTACCCACCATTACCCTGGGAGTTGACCTTATAGTGCTTATCTTTAGAAAATTGACTTGTGAAGTTACTATCACAAAATGGTAAAACATTGTAGAAATTTTGAAATCATAAAATGTTAACGTGACTTGGCGATTCTCACAATTTGGCTTTAGCGTCCGGGTGTGAGATTACTCCTGACGAAAACAAAGTTTTAATTGTGTCGGAATTGTAACCAATTTCACGCAGAATTTCAATGGTGTGTTCCCCGATGTCAGGGCATTTGCGTATGGCACTTGTTCCAACACCAGGAGTACGAGATAATTTTGGAGCTGGCTCTGGTTCCCAATGACCGTTTACTGGATTTTTTGCAAAACTACGTCGAGATATATTAGGTTCGTGCTCGGCTGCTGCGCTCATGTCCACAACAGGAGTCACACATGCGTCCAGTTGATCAAAAATTTTTGTCCATTCGTCCTGTGTCTTCTGCTCAAACTTTTTGGCAATTTTCTTCTTTCCGTCAGTAAAATCAGAAAATTGTTCGATAAACTTTTCGTCTGAAGTCATTTCAAGGCCCTGCATTAGTTGCTGATAGAACTGAGGTTCCAAGGAACCTACTGCCATGTATTTACCATCTTTGGTTTTGTATGTATCATAAAAATGTGCCCCTCCGTCGAGCCTGTTAACAAAGCGGTTTTGTTAATCATGTTCCAGCCACATGAGTACAAATTTGCATTTATACAACAAAATTAAAATATGAACAGCGATGTAAATATTTATATATACCAATTTGCCCCTCTTTCCTCTCCCCAAATCGGCATATCTTTTGTACTAAATAGGAACGAGCTAATATAAGCTGCACCTTCGGTCATACTAACGTCAACAACCTGTTGCATTACAAAATGCATAACAAGTATTTAAACAAGTAAAAAACTGAATGAATATTCAATTACGAATGAATTTTGATGGGGAAAATCCTTTACCTGTCCCTTGCCAGACTTTTCTCTCTCAAATAAACTCAACAGAATTCCAAACGCGCACACCATACCACCACCTCCAAAATCAGCAACCAAATTTATTGGGGCATACGGCGTATCCCCTTTCCTCCCAATTTTCGATAAAACTCCTGTAAGCAATTAAAATTTAATATATGCTGGAGTTATGTGAAATACAGAATGTTCTAATACGAATTTAGAAAAATAATAATATTTAAGTTTAAGACTAATTTATCGCACACCTGACATTGCAAGGTAATTAATGTCATGGCCTGATTTCTTTACGAAAGCTCCTGTTTGACCATAACCAGAGAGTCTTGCGTAAATTAAACGAGGATTATCCTTTAGTAATTTGTCAGGGCCTAAGTTAAGCTTTTCCATCACGCCTAATGAATAAAATATTTCGACAATGAATGAAAGGTACATCATGACTTTTACAGACTTCTTAATTAAATCTGCCTCACCTGGTCGAAAAGGTTCAATGAGAACATCTGCTGAGGCTGCCAAGCTCTGTACAATTTTTTGACCTTGAATATCCTTTAAATTTACCGATACTGACCGTTTACCTCTTGCTAATCTATCAACATCGGGAGCTGCTCCAATGGTCTAAATAAATGCGATAGACAATATTTTTAAAATTGGAACATTCGTTTATTATTCCATCTCGACTATGCAAGTAAGTATGCAATGTTGAGATAGCGCCATAAAATTATCCATTTCAGTTAGCATTTATTTTAAAATTGCAGCTTACACGATCAACCCGTATAACATTGGCACCAAAATCAGAAAGGACCATCCCACAAAAAGGTGCTGGAGCTAGGCCGGCTATTTCTAGCACTTTAACCCCTTTCAAAATAGCGCTACTCATTATAATTATGATGATTATTGATTATCCACAGAACCAGTCATGTACTACTGAGCATACATGCAAATGTACAAATAAAGAATCCAAATAGACATAAATTTCAGAGAAATTATCGTTAATCAGGATCTGGAGTCATTTCATAATCTACAGTCGAATTCATTGTGGACTTCTTTGCTATTATGCCCAAAATTGCCCTATCATTTGCCCAGATGCAATATCCTGTGGTGGAACTTTCTAGGCATTTGCATGAGAATAGTTTTTAATTGACTCATTTAGGCAAAATAGCGGAAAGAAACAATGAATTCTATTGTATTTGCATTTTAAAACTGTTGAAATGGAACCGGAGATGTAAATGTAAATACGTACTTTATAAAAGTATTTTATATTGACTATGAGAAAACAAGGACAATGTTCACTTCACTCCTAAATAGTCCTGAAGTTTCGTTCCTGGGCGGGGGATATTTCGTTGTAGTAGTGAAAAACTAGCTTTCTTTGTTGGCAATAGTGCCTTAATTACAACTTACATATATAATAGGCACACTTTTTTTTAATCTCAACGACCACTGCACTACTTGTCACTGTGTAGTACAAACACAAAAATGTGTAGTTTTTTTTATTAAATGTTCATTTCGCGGTAGAAAATGATATCATTGGGGTGTTGTAGTTGTAAATTCATTGTTATGAGTGTGAGATAAGGATTTTTAACTGTTTTGCTGTCGATGCCATACCATAATATATGCTATTTAAAAGGTTACATGATGTTGTATTTGGCATAAAAGTTAAATGTAGCTTTGAATAAAAGAATAATTTTTCCTGGATGGTTGATACTACATATCATAAAAATATTTATGCAGACTTTCTACACATTCAAGTGTGGAAGAGGAAAACCCGCTACTACTGCTTACCATTCTATTAACGACTGTATAAATTTTTGTATATTCAATTATTGAAAACACGGGATTGGCTAGTGGAAAATTTAAGTGGATGAATTAATGTGCCAGCCGATTCAGTTTTTATACCAGTACATGTAAAGTTATATAATGCGGATAGTGCCAAGCCTCCAGTTTTTTAAGTTGAGCGCATCTCCGGGGAGGTGTTCAGTGTAGATACGGAGTTAAATTAGTGTTACATTCATATTAAACGTGCCTGAAAATCCCCATTTGTATATTTGTACACTTACTGTTGTAGCCTGAACGTGTAATTATAATTAACGCCTGGGCCGGTGCCCAACGGAAGGCGTGTATAGAACTATGGTATAAAAATTATCCAAATTGGCTTATTGAAGCTGGAACTTCCTATAAATACCATGTCACTTGACGCCACGCTAAGCAAACAATAGACACCCAGTGAGTAAATCATTTAATCGTAATTTAATTAGTAATCGTATCACCCGTATGAATGGATCGGAAAACGAAACGTTGCAAAACAATTGCAAAGTGTTAAACATTTATTTGGAGTAATTTATATGTATGTATTAGTAGTAAAATGTATTTAATTTTTTTGAAAGTGCCAACTGTTTTATCGTAATAATATATAATATGATAGATTAATAGGTGGTAGTTCTGGACGTTTGTTTTACTTTCCCCCAATTTATTTCATCACGTACTACTGCATTATTGACGTTCCATTTTATGTAATTCCTACTACTTCTCAATATACGAATTGTCGTTTCTCAATAAAATACAAAAAGTAGATATGTATGCAATATGCAGGAACAAAGAACACAAAATGCTTGTCAAAAATAATTTTTGAAAAGTGAGACCATATAATACTGAATAAACGAGTTCGTCTTTATTCACTCCTCATTGTAAAATTTGTAACAAAATACAACGGGGTTACTGTGTTCGTTTTATCTACTCGTCATCTTCTTCACCACCACCACCACCTCCGGCTCCCTTACGAAGGTTCTTCCTCTTTACACGTCCAGCACGACCACCTCCGAAGGGAGATTTCAAAGAAAAGTCAATGTGCTTTTGACTGTCTAAACGGACGATGAACGATGGGATGTTGACAACTTGCTTGCGAACTCTGTAAATGTTTAAAAAAATAGGTTGGTTAAATTGAATACAAGTGGAAATAATAATATTAATAACTACTGATGGAATAGGAATTTTGAATTCATTCCAAATACGTTCTATATATAATTTAGATAAATATACTTGGCCGATGAGTCGGCAATGGTATTGTACAATCACGCGTGCCGTCACTTTGACCAATACATTAGTATACCAGGTCAATTAGAACTTTTGCAAATTAACTACAAAAGCATTACAATAAAACCTGACGCACATACACTCTTCTATAATGCAAACAATTGTGATTTATGTACATAAACACAATTTATGGTTATAACTTTAATTTCAACTTGATACAACTATTTTGTAACTATTAGTTGAAGTCTAAAATGCTTATCAGAAATTAAAAATATGTTTGAATCATTATGGTACGGCCTCATACAAGAGGTGTCAGTTAGGGAATCATCATTAATTAGCACGGTTTTCAGGTAAACATGCTTTCTCTTTGTTACAAAAACTCAAACTTTTCTCAATCGAATTTTGAATAATACTTACCCTCGAAAAGACGTTTAGGATCCTTCTCATCCAAAGTCAGAAGTTCTCGGGCAGCTTTACGAATTTTTGCGAGAGTATACTTAACTCTCCATACTTCACGCTTGTTCCTGAGCCCATACTCACCAATAATCTTCAACTCCTGGTCCAATCTAAATTACATCATTAAATGGCCAAATTTAAACAATGCAAATAATTTTTACATGTTTAATTAACTATCACTATGTCCTCTCCTTCATCCTTCTCTTTTAATGTTACTGTTCATTGTACCAGATTTGTTAGGTTCTTACCTTCAACCGCAAAATATTAAAAAATTTTCCGATACAATTTTCAAATACATCACAGCATACATGAATGTTCGAAAACAACTCATGCATTGGCATGTGATATGCTCTTCTATTCAAAACCGTCAAAGCACCTTCATTCGAAGGGTTCCGAAATAACCTCCAAACGATCATTGGGGGACAGTGGCCGTCCACCGTAAGTAATGTAATTTTTCTTACCTAGTTTTTTCAAAAGGACGTCTAGGAGTGACATATGTCTTCCTATTGACCTGTGGAATACGATGGTTAACCATCTTGTAACGCTGTGGATTTTAAAAATCCAAACACTATTTAAAACTAGAAAATATTAAATGTCCTAAAATTCAACTGGACTCTTCAACACCCTGCTACTAACTGAACTTTCTGTAAGCCGAAAAAGACAGGTATACTGCAGCACAAGTAAGAGGCGAGACCATGCCGTGACAAGCATTAGTACATTCATCAAGCCGCTCGGAAAGCTATTCTCGCAAGCATGCCACTCTTTTTTAAGCCCTACTGACCTCGGAAGATGGCGTGTACTGTGCAATTCAGACATTGAGTGCTTTGTCTCTTCTCTAGCAATGATTTTCCAGAATCATGGGTAGAAGACGCTACAATCATATAGACTGTGACTTTTTACGATCAATTGTCAACAAAACAGGACAAAGGATAAAGACGATGAAAGATGTAAATGGGAATAATGCTACCTTTGGCAGATAACAATTCGCCCAATTTTCGAAAAGGGGAGAAAGAAGTTTGGATATCAGTATCAGAACATAACTGTTTTACAAAGGTTTTACAACACTCAAGCATGGGGCAACGAAAAACTTAATTTATTTCAGTAGCTTTTCGTTGAATTGACTCGCATGACAAATTTTGTCACCTTGAATTTGTGGGTAACGGATAACCTTCCTTCCTTCCTTTACTAATTACAAAAATTGTACCCTTTATGCCGTAGGAGCTTGATCACTTGGTCAGTAAAAATTTAGAGATGCAACGTTTTACTAATGGTAAAGAAACTATGAAAGTGTGCATATGTTTGGATGTAGGTTTTTCACATATTTATTAGCATTTCATGTTGTATATAAACAATCATAAGTATTAAACAGTCATTGTCATTAATCAATAGCTTGCCATATATTATATTAAAATCAATTTACCTGTCATTATTACATAATTTGCTGTTTAGATAATAAAATGTTAAAAATTACATAAATTTATAAGATTACCGAGAAACTTTTGTAAAATTGCAATTTGTGCCAACCATTTGGTATTCAAACAGAATATATAAATGTACTTCAGATTTGTAGATATCTCTATTATGTAGAGTTATTTTGTTATAATAATCTATAAATAATAACTACTTTTACATTTAAAACGTTTCAAGAAATGAAATATGTACACAGGAAGTAAGCATAATTAGAAGTAATGCGCACGACGCTTTGCGCGGAATCGGTATCTCATGAATCATTGTGTATAAACGATGCTTTCATCATGTGGTAACCTGATTGTTGATGTCGTTTTAGTTTGTAACATATATGCAATTCGCAGCCTTTCACATTACATTAAGGTTATTTTCGGTTATGCTTGATCTCTGACTTGCGTATGGATACGTATCCGACGACGTCGAGCTTAAATTAGGGTTACTTTCTGAAGGATAAACATTATAAACTAGTCGTTCTTTACTGAAAGCATTGAGTTTTCTTCTTCGTTCGGCATACTTGAAAATAGCTACGGCCACCACAATCAGTAAACTAATCAACTGAATCACAAACACCACCCAAATGAAAGCAACGCTTCCGGATGTAGAGTTTTCTGCATTGTTGCCCCCATGCTCAGATACATGTGCAGATGTTTCAGCTCCAAAGCCTTCAAATGTTTTACCCACGAGAGAGGTAACGACGTAGTTCATTTCAGGTAACATGAAGGTTTTGTTGGTGCCAGTTGTGGACATAATCTTTTGTAGCTCTCCCAGTTTATCGTCCTTAATAAAGTGCACCGGTAAGATGTGTTTGATAACGGGTTCACTGTCGTCCTCACAGGAGGACTGAGGATAATAGGAATCCGTATGGTAAGCAAGATAACAGCTGCAGGGCAATTTTACCTCTAAAGCGCCAATTTCTGGTTGTTCCAATATTTTGTCTCGCTTTCCGTGACATTTAATGGTAATACCGCTCATTGGCTGCCCTGTCACCAGCCAGACATCTGGTTGGATTTGGTAGAAAGATGGAAGCATTTTTAACCCGTCTTTAATATCTCGCCATGGAATGCAGTCCATTTCACAATGTTTTTTTACTCCTTCCATGGACCCCAGGAAAACGGAAGAAACGCAAGGACTAATAATATCACTACTGGCAAAATTGTCCAACTTGCAAAGAGAAGTTGCAGGGTTGCACTTGGATGTCTGTAGAATTCCTGACGTCTTATCAAAAATGAACGTCCTTGGATCCGGTCTAATTTGGCAAAGCTGTTGATTTAAGCTGTTTCCCTTGTCATCATCGTAAACAAAGGGAACAGACTGTAGAGTGAACAAAGATGGAGCCAAGCCCTTCCTAATAACAGGAATTTGGACACGTACCACGAAATTACCACTATTCTCAATATACGAGCAGTCAGTAATGGGAATTTTATAAAACGCGGATGTTTCTTGCACATTCACAGAACCTTCCAAATTTTGGGTTGACAAAATCTGTTGAAGTTGACTTAAGCTGTTTGTCAGGTTGTCCATTTTAACCAGGGAATTCGGGATCAAATGTGCATTACAAGAAAGCTCGGCTTCACTCCATCGTTCCTTCTCCAATAAATAGGCCACCAACATTCCATTTTGATGCGTCGTTACTGCATTCACGTAAAAGGCTGGGCTTAGTTTGGAATTAGCCGCACCCAGAAAGGAATTGGAGAACTCGTTTTCATAATTTTTATTCATGCTCTTGAATAGCTGCTTGATATTGAAGGTATAATCTTTAATTGCGCGGTTAATAAGAACTTCTCCCATGGGACATTTTTGTAACTTTTCTATGTATTCCTCAAAGCCAAATTGCTGCGTGATAGAGCCCGGGAAATGCTGTTGGATGGTGGAACAAAATTCCCGTTCCACTTTAGGAACTGAAGGTTTGTTACTGTTGGGAGTATCTTTTACCCATGCTCTCGGTACAACTTCAGCCTCAAATCTCTCCAAAAATTTTTCGTAGTGATAAAAGACGGGACAGGTGTAGCTCGGTGCAAAACTTTCCGTTTTGCACTTATCCCTCCAGTCGCGCAGTGTTATATCTAGCGTGCTGATCTTGGGAACAGTGTATTCGTAGATTATGGGAATAAAGGATTCGTAGAAAACGGGATTGGGAAGTGCTTGTGGATACATTCCAAGAGAAATGTTCATTCCGGTGGATTGAGCATAAGACTCTGCGGAAGAGCATTCTGTCCATGACAAAGTCATGAACGCAGAGAAGCTAGTCAGGAATTTTAATGCTATTCCTAAGAAAATCAAATATTAATATTAATATCACAAATTGTTATTATTAAATATTTGAAATTTCGGAATTGCCAAATGTACCTCCACTTGCGAAAAGTAGTCGTCGCATCATTGTAAGCGGTAAATAGATGAACTCACTGTACAGCAGATCATGTGAGAGTCCTCAGCAAATTCCAGGTCGATAGACCAGCAAGTTTGCGAAGATTAAACTTCAATGAGGAAAGAAAGAAAAATTATCTTCTCACATTATTAAATTAAATTAAATTATAAACATTAATAATTCGGCTGGTTAAAATAAACTACTCGACTTGTATACATACGATTTGGAGAAAGAGCTCTGACAATTTTAATATGACAAACACGGTTGTTTTGAAGACACGATTCCACAAAAAACTGCAAATTCACACTCGCAGTGCCTGTAAACTGTTCTTTTTGTTAAAGCCGGAAGTGCAGAATGCCAAGTTTGCATATATCTGTATATTCTATTGTACAATAAAGAGCGAACAGGATAAAACGCTGTTAATACAAGTCATATAAAGAACGGCGATGACGAAGGCAAAGAATGCGGTGATATTGGGTACGTTGTACTACGCTACGTTGTTGTGTATTATTGCAAAGCATGGAAAACGGGATCGACTAATGACTCCACACGAGCACTTCAAATTGTATCGCAGTCGTTCAATACAGTTTCACTCTGCAACAGGCTTCATTCAATGGAACACAGTGTAAAACTAAAAACAGCATTATCAACTCAACCGGAAGAAGGAGAGTTTGTGAATGAAGCTCTGCAACTGAGAAGCATAGCTAAATGCAGCAAGGCGGAGGGGTTGATCAAGCTTAAATACTGGATGATTAACTTATTATGTTTTGTTGTCTCTCATTTTTTGTCTCTTCTCTGCTCCCCAATTCAGTAATCACAATCACTCATACGCGTACAATAATACTGAAAAATCAAATCGCGTTGTGCCTTGCCATGAGTCATGCCATGTTGATAAATACGATGATGCTTTATCTCTGGTAGTGGTGGTTGTTGTGTTCCTACTTAGTAGGAGCTTCACTTGTCGTATTCAAATGTCTAAGCGACAGAAAAATGGAAAAGGGGTGTATTTTGTATGTGTCGAGTCATAGATGGATCGGATTGGTATGCTATTGACTCTGTGTTTAAAATCTTAAACCAGCAGTGCTGTATCAGTGTGCCATACTGGTCTCCAGTTCTGACGTTGTTGGGCTACTTTATAATATTACTTAAAAGAGTATATGGTCAATGCACGCGGAAAACAGAGGGATAGAAGAATAATTATCAATTAAGTGCATGGAAGAAGGAAGAATGTTATCTGCTTTTTGCAGCAAATAAATGGACGCGTTTTGTAGTATTACACCCATGGTCCTATCCAAAATGTGGATTGTAATGAAATGATGCTCTGCATTGGTTCATTCATGGCAGTAAATTATGTGATGTGTGAATTTGCGCTGTGTGTACGCTAGAACAAAGTACAAAGCACGACATAACGGTTGCATTATGTTGTATACATATTACAAGCACAATGAAACGTCTATACGTTCTAACTTCTAACATCCAGTAATAACAACACATCAGTTAGGTATAATGTTTTTATTAAGGACCTTGTTCTGGAAAGATTATCCATAGCTATCTTTATATAGGTTATTATACAAAAAGATTGTTCGTTGTTATATATGATGCAGTTCAAAATTATAATTTTCCTATCCAAAGCCGTGTTTCACCAAGCATGGGTTTACTAGGTATTATATTTATATTGCACAGCAGTTTTTATTTGGTAGCATTTTTTCCTCAAATTTGATCATACAAAGAGCAGTTATTATGTTATGTCAGTGATGAAGTTCCGTAGATTTAAAACCAAAGGCAAGATTATTTTTATGTCACGTGAGGCGATGCGACGACGCGAAAAACGAAAACTATCAACGCGTCCTAGTAGCATTCTAGCAATAATAGGAGGGTGTCATATCTTCATGTTCATTGGACACGCTATTTTTTACGCAAGCATGCTCATAACTATACGCATACGCATATACACAGTTGACAAAAACTGTCACAATTTTAAAAGAATTAAATCATCCAAAACTAATCAAGTAAATTATTTTACCATTTTGTATTTGTGCTATCGTTTCGTTGGTACTACTTGTGCAAAATAATCAAACAGGTTTGGAGTTTTTATACAGAATGAAGATGCTAATGCTGAGAGATGAAGATGTAGATCGTAGATGGGGATGGAAGGGAAAACATTTTGAGTTCTTTCCAGGCAAAGGAAAGCTTGCAAAAGACTTTTATTTTTCCCTTGGAAAATGACAGATATCTCATAAAAAGTTTCTTGTTATATAATGTGCAAACTATGTACTTATTGGGCAAATTTTCTCAGAAAATGTGCATCGTCTGCGACAAAATTGTTAATGAAATCTTGTTCAGCTAAAAAATGTTAATTTTGGCATTTTTCATGTATTTCAATTTTTCCCACATGTCTTGATTCTTGAATCTTGAAGTGTCAGTCGTCGCATATTGTTCCTTCTTGTACTTTAGCCCATTCTACACCGCATGGCCAGGCTGTAAAAACCGGGAGAACAAGGGTCCATGTCCCAAATGATGTTGATTACATAATGATGAAATATAGAAATTGGATGAAAATAATGGACCCTTAAGTTGCTATGGCAAATTCAAAGTAATTAAAATCGACCACGCATACTTCCCAAAAAACGGTCTCTAGGACACGACGTGTTCACGAATTTCACGATCATATCTTTAAGTACTAGTGAATAGTACAAACACAAACCTATATACACGTAACATAAGTACCTAACAAAACGTGTTAGTTATGCTTACTGCAAAACTTGCTGCTGCTCATAAATAATTATTCCCCATCCGATCATCCTCATCCGAGTCCATTGCAGTGCACTCCATAAAATTAAACTCAGACTCTCGTCTCCTCTGCTATTTTATTTTTGACAATGAAATGAGTTCACTTTATAAAGAGTTAAATTACATGCTGCGTTCCAACTTCCAACATCATTTCAGCAAGCACGAATTAGCTTTTTTCGTTTGCTTACTTTTCACGCGGGGTATGCAGTAGCATCATAATAATAATAAACATTATTACCCTAATCCCTAAAGCAGCTACTTGTTCTGATTGAAACCAGTATAAATTAAGCTGATTAGCATACATCCCTTACTCCGACAATTTAGTTGAATAATGAAAAAATAATGGCAAGTAACGGAATTTTGTTACAGTACTGTAATATTGCTCGCACATACGCATAAAACAATTTCTCAAACTTTTCAAGATATAATTAATAATTTTTTCTAAACAAATGAACATGAGCTTTTCTTCATAATTTAAAGTTTTATTTCTATATTCCACATAATATTTACTCTTTGTGGATAGGTGAGTTTACATAACGAGCATTAGAAAAGTAAATACATAATAGGCGTGGATTAAAATGATATTGTTTATTCGGATCAGTTGTGAATGTGACTTGTTAAGCTGAAGCTTTACTTTGTCCATAAATGAATATCACTTTTGTAAACAATATTTACATCCCTTAGACGTTGTAATAAAGAAAGATGATCATGATCTGGGCATGATGATGAATGAAGATGTATATGCGTACGATGACGATGATCATGACCAAATGAAATTCTAAGATTTATACTTTGTAGAGATGTGAGTGGAAAAATACTGCAATTATGCATCACTGAGCAGTCATGATAAATCCCCGTTAACTTTATGGAATCTTATGAAGGTTTTTAAAGAAATTATGCGTAAATGTGATACAATATAAAAAAACTTTAATTTATTTAAAATGCTATCATACTAAGTTTAATTGAAACATCAATTAAAAACATTGAATTTTAAATTTTCCAAATATTAACTTCAAAAAGCATTCATACTGAAAGTAGCTTATGCGATGATCTTTATTCATCTGCCGGTCTACTATACTGTCTGTCTCTATTACGATAATTTACAAAGGAGTATATATAACTGTTTTCATGTATAACTTTGGGAAGTAATAAATATATACATATACTGTTACCGTATTAGACCCAGACTTAACAGTCTGGGTTAAAGTTTTATAATTATTCTAATGAAGACTGCATTTCTGTGTTTTAGAAAGACCTTATTAACGCAAGCTGAATAGATGCTGCACAACTGCATACCAAATTCTATCAGTTTGGCATTGGGCATTGGGGCAACTTGTTGTAAGACATGTAATTTCACATAATACATAGTACCTTGTAAATAAAATATTAGTACTACATGATTATTAATAATACCATATAAAATCCAACACCTCGTGTAACGGTGCATTTCAATGGTAAATTCGGTCCTCAATAATACGATATCCGGAATTATAATGTTACGGCCTGGGACCGGGAACCTTGAAGACATGCAGGGGTAAAAAACATGCATATACAACCAGAGATACATAGAAATCCATTCACATAGGTCAAATTTAATACGTACCACAGTTGACTACGACAATACTTAAATAAAATCATAATCTGTTGTAACTGTAACATGAGATACAAAGAGAAAGAAGTTTTCCGTAAAAGCGTTATAATACCGTACAGATGGCTACGTGCTCAAAGTACGTAAGGAAGGTAAGGTTTTGTTCAACCTTGAACTGTACTCGTAAGAACCCATCGTTCCTAAATATACTGTAATCATACGTCAATATTTAAAATTTTCAGGAACTAATTTATGCTGGTGATAAATCGTATCGTGAGTCAATTTAGTGGAATTTATGGCACAATAAAACTGCTTTGTGTACCAAAATCGGTGTCTTGATTATATTATGCTGATGAATGTACCAATTTCAGCTTGGCACCAAGTATAAATGAACACTGGTTTTATGTATTCACACACAAGTGACGAAAGGCCCATTCTATGGAATTAATAGATTTGACCACAAAGCAGAAGTGAACTTTGTAAATGACAAATGAAAAGCAAGAGCCCCCTGCAAACACAGAGTAAACCATGAGTCATAAATTATACAAACTTCTTCCAAGAAAACAGAACTTGTTGAAAACATGTTTTTTATTTAATATATAAAATCTAAGATAAGAATGAACAAACAATGCGTCATTAAGAGAGTCTTTAATCTAATAGTAATATTTTGTACTTGTAGATTTTCTACTGACTTGAATGAAATTTAAACGTCACCCTAATTTCTTTGCTGAACAAAAATTATATAATGTATACAGTAGCTTACATCGTTATATTACATCTCTGAAATTTAAATCTTTTTTGCGTTTCACTTTATTGTTTCACTTCATGTGCGACGCGCTTCAATTCTTACAATTTTGCACTTTAAAATATTGTTTCCCAGAAGGAAAATATCATGTTAATTCAAATTATTAATGAACGCATTGATCACATCATAACCAATTTGCTCTGCTCCTGTTGTAATGCTAAACGAAGAAATACTTCGGTCTGAAGAGTCCTTTATCGTATATATAGTATCTCCATTGTCGGTTGTTTGAATTGGGAGGGAAAATGGAGATGCATGGGCTATGGGTATACTCAAACCAGAGTTTGTGCTCTCTAAGTTTGAGAGGACCGGATCTTTACTGAAAATAAAGGTCGATTGATCTGATATGTCATGAATATTCCTTCTGAAAGAATTGGCAATCACGCTATTTGTCAAAGATGACGTTGGATCAACCATTTCTAAGTTAGTAGAAGCAAATTCTATATTATCCACCGGAACCACACTTGGAAATATTGACGGTGTATTAAGGCAGTCATAGTAAATGTCTTCTTTCTTTTTTGGATCTCCTTTTGTCTTTTGTATTAATTTCCGGTTTGTCTTTGAAGTTGTACTGCGATAACTGTCAGAGTCACTTTTATTTTCACTGTACGAATTTTCTTCGCAGACCGGCGATATATTTCCCTTTTTCTGTTTTTTCTTGAATACTTTCAAGGTAACATCACTCGATTTAGTTACACATGGGCCGATAATTTCCTGAGAAAAGTGTTTCTCATTGGCTTGATGCACCCGTAGTAAATCAATACGATAAAATTTTCTCGGGCAGTTACCGCAAGCAAACCTATATGAGCCTTCTTCCTCATGTGATACTTCATGTAGCCGAAGGTCACGAACATGTTTGTATGCTTTACCGCAGGTTGGACAAACCGCCGATGGAAGTGTATCGTGACTTTTTGCGTGTAACCTGAGCCTTGAAGCAGTCTTGAACCCTATAGATATAATTATTTCATTAAAATTACAGGTCTCATTAAAATATAAATTAATGTTAATCGAAATCGAATTAACATGTGCTGTGCTATACGAACCTTTGTTACACTTTCCACATGTAAATCGCTTTTCTTCATCATGGAATGACATATGAATTTCCAGGGCGTCTTTGGTTGGAAATTTACGCCTGCATTGGCTGCATCCAATTGTACTATCTCCCTGAATGTGCTGGGCCACATCATGAGCTTTTAAATGATACCTCGTTCTGAAAGCTTTCTCACATTTTGAGCAGGGAAATGGTTTACTATATGTATAAATGTACACAAGTTTGGGATAAAATTACAAATTTATATAGAGGGACCTAGAGTTATAATTAATATTTATGCACTGTTTTATATTATAAAATTACTTTTTCTCGTGCATAACTTTGATGTGAAGCTTAAGCTTATCTTTAAGCCGAAAATTTCTTTCGCATCCATCGTGGGGACACTTATACGGCTTAAAGCCCTTGTGGTCTATTTTTTCATGTAATTCCAACGCTTCTGGTTTTCTAAATCGTTTCCCACATTCTATAATAGTATCCAGTATTAAATTATATTAAATTTTGAAGGCGATGAGGCTAAACCAACCCTTTTGTTATGAATATTTTAAACTGAAATTACCCCCGTTTACGTACCTTTGCAAGCGATTTTATTGTCATCTCTTAGATGTGAGGCATAGTGTATCTTCAATCCACCAAATGTTTTAAAACGCTTGCCACATCGGTTACAGGTATCAGATACGGTTTCATCTGACACAATAGTAGGGCTACTGACCTCAGATGTAGCTGCTAATTCTGATACACATTTTATTGTTTTTAATGTGCACGTAAAATAAATAACAAATGAAATAAAACTACAACTATCGCATAACATAATAACCGAAAATCACGATCATACTTACATACTTAACTTTTACAGTAACCCCTGCGTACAAAATTTGCGATTAGTGATATTACTAATGGCTAATAGTTAAAATATCCATAGCCATCGCTAACCTTTTTGTGCTGTCCCTCTTTGTCCCTGTCCTGGCGATTTGGCTTCAGCGAATTTTTTCTCAAAACTGGATGACGATTTCAATTGGGAGTCTTTCATTAGAGTCGACGATATATTCGTCATAACTGTTGTCAATTTTACACTTTGTCTCCTCAATTTACCGTCTTTCAAATTATTTTTGTGATTTGCTTTGTTCTTAATCTTTTTATACGACATTCTGTTTAGTTTTCTCTTTATAAAGTGATTTCGAACGGCCACGCTAAGTGTGGTGTCAAAGGGCTTATCGCCTGCGCTTTCTGACACATTTTGCAGTATTTTGGCCTTCGCAAAAACTTCGCTCGCTAATAAAGAACCGCTTAATATTGAAATTGACAAGAATTCACTATAAAGGTTATACAGTCGAACTAGTATATCTAAGCATTTCGAGCAAATAACAGATCCATTCGTGTTAAATAAACTTGCATTAGTTGTGTCGTTGTCACAATTTTTACTATGACATAAAGCTCTCAGCACATCACGTATTTTAACACTTTCCGGAGTTAATTCATTTGATTGGAGAAGAAAAATTTGGCACGTGACGACATCATGTAACATTTTTGTAGAGTCCAAATTTTTGTCCAACTTTCTGCTGCAGTTACAACAAATTACTTGACAGTTTGGTTCATCTAAATTCTCTCTTATTTTGTCTGTATTATCTTAAAAGACAAAATAAAACCGCATTATCTACATACATATGTGTATTTAATAAGTAATTATAATTAATTGTGTACAGTTCATTCAAATTATACCTTGATTCATATTTAATATACACTCATTTTCCGTAGATACGCCCGACGCGGTGGCGGCTGATTCATCTGCACTTCCTTGTATTGCTGACAAAAGTAGTGCCTGTGACCCGGGTACATTTTCAACATTATTCGTCTCAGTTTTCGAACCTAATGTTTCCTCTTTAACCCTTTCATCCTCAGTTAGTAAACTGCTGGGCAGCATAGCTGTTGCTGCGTCAGTACTTCGTTCTAAACACGTGTCCATGTTTTGCTTTAACCTTTCATTCCAAGTTGTCACATCTAGACAACCATTAAATTTTACATACGCAACACATAATTATAACAACGAACTAATATTGCAATTAATTTTTATTTTCTTCCGTTTTGGTGACTGTCCTCTCCTGACATGTGGATTGGGGCTTAAAACTCAAAAAGAATACAGATACATTTACATTCAATATATTTACGACGGGAAACATATGACTTTTTCATCTTCTTTTACCCAGCTGAGTTTCTCATATACCCACCGCGAATGCACAGGTAGACAAGCAAGCAGTTACCTGTCTTTAATTAATTATTATAACGTATAACATTAAATGTGTGTGCAAAATAAGTTAAATCTTCTTGCAATCCTTTCGTGCAAGTTAAATGTATGTGCTTGTAAGTTTGTATTTATTGTGAGACTCGTGATGGTGTGAATGTGATTGTGACTTGAAAGATTGCAGTTTTTATATACATAACGTACAAGAGCACGTAAGGCGTATTAAATTAATATGAAAACGTATTGACTTTTGACAGGATTGTGAGAAACTTTTTTTATCTATTTATTTGTGCTCCTTGAACGGCTTTCTAGATAGTCCCTTAGAATAATTACTATGTTATCTCTACTTACTTGTGAAAACGGATTAGTTGAGATTGTCTTAGGTGTTATAACGCATGTATATTTTTTATTTTCTTAAATTGATGTTGATTTTTAATATCTTGTACGGTGACAATTAATTTCCAATAGGAAGAGTGTTTGTGCTACGCATCGGAAATAACATATCTGCTGTTAATGTTTTTTAAATAACTATTTGCCTAAAACAAAACAGCCTCACTCAAGTTTTCGGTCTCAAAGGTAGTATGATCGAGCTAATAACCAAATTTTCAAAACATGTCTAAAGTGCACATATATATCGGATAGGGTTTTTGTTAAACTGTTTGTTAAGTGTTATATAATAAGTAATTATTGTTTCGTTACAACGCATGACTTTGTCGTCTAATAATAATTTCTTTTTAAAGCTTTATTTTCACTTTTGTAGCCCATTGACAATTTCGTAGTTAGTGGTGGTGTAGTGTGTTGGGGGGCGTGTTTTGTAACATTAATATATCGTTAACTAAATGGTTTTGCGGTAAACAAATAGTCAGTGCCGCAAACGGAAATAAGATATTATGGAGCCTTGTGTTGTTATTGCGAGTGCCTCTGACAAGGTCAAAGTAGATGACGTAGTTAAAGGTAATGATGGAGCTAATTCTTAATAAAACTGTGCTCACTGTTTATTTTAAATATTTAGGTGGCATAATTCTGTGATAGTGGATTATATACTATATATGTGGATTTTTTCTCAGGTGTTTTGGAGACTGATGACCTCCCAGAACCTCTTTGTTTACTGGAGGGCATACGAAGCTATCCCTGGCACATAAAAACAAAATATTATGATGCAGATGTACATGTTTGTGCAATGGATCAGAAGACCATCGGAAATCAGACTTTCGCAGACAGTGTCAACGCTGTTATACTATGCTTTGACAGTACATCGGTATGTTAGGCCAAAAATGAGTTTAGTGTTTTACACACTCATTTAATGAATGGCGCTGTGTAAAAAAGGTATAATTTAAATATTTTCAGAACAACGGTTTATCTGTAGCAGAACAATGGTTAACATTTACCAAAGAATTAGAGGCGGACGTAAGGATTTTGTTGTGTGAACAATGTAACACAGAATCTTTCCAAGGACCAAGAGCTGATGGAGTAACAAAAATTGAAGGTACAGTACAGTTTATCAACTGTCTTCAAATTTACACATACTGATATTTTAAAGTGAAATGTTTTTCATTGTATAGCTCAAACATGGTGTGTTAACAACGGTTTCGAACTGGTGGAGCTAAACCCAGAAACTGAGTGTGATTCAGATGTTGAAGACGATTTTCCTGAAAGCGTTGGCATGAAGCGTGTCATACAAGCTCTTGGAGCACATCTGTGGCCTAATATGGTTCTGAAAGGTGACTTCATTTTTTAAAACATTTCCCTTAAACTACATTATTTTAAAATGTTGTACAAATATGTTAAGGATTTGCTTTTCCTGTATTGCAGAGTCAACAGCTAGAGTAACCCCGTTTCGCGCTTTTCCTAACGGTGTAGATGGGGTTTGTCGACCAATGGCAACTAGTAATACAAACAATTCTTCATATGTTGACAATCGTTTATCTGATTCCTTTCCCGATAATCGTAGCCTAGAACATCTTCCTGAACACCCCATTGGTACTAGAACTAGTAAGCTCGTAGCTGCTGTAAAACCCATTCAACAATCCCCCGATCGGGAAGGCAGTAGTAATGTCGCCATTGTCAGTCCCACATTATTGCACATTCAGGACCAGGAGGATGAAACTATGCAAGCAGATACAAACGCAGCACCTATCGATTTCCCAACACCAGATGACGAAAGCGTATCTAGCAGCATTAGTGGCTTACCCATGGCTAGTATTTCACCAATTATTACCAATGTTAGTCAGTCAACTTCAGCGCAAAATGACACACCTTCTCATCAACCAGACCTCAGTGAAACCTCAGTGCCAGCTCCAGCTCCTACACGAGATGAAAGAATTGATGCCGTTTTAGAAGCAATGGATTCAATGTCTGAAGAAACTTTTGAAGGTTTATTTCAAAATTTAAACGAAATGAAGCTGAAGGCCCAAAGCTTGTCCCCTGATCAAAGGCGAGTTTACGCAGAACAAATGGCCATAGCATTTTGGAAGTCTATTGGTGGTAATGATTCTGAAATAGAAGGCTTATCCTCTGACGAAGACTAAAAGATTAATAATATGATATGTCAGCATTCGTATAGGTATTGATACAAAACTATCATCGTGTAATAGTCGACAGTAAAATATTGCGTTATAATTCAACTTTATTTAATGATGTGTGTTATATGCAAGTTTTTTGCAATAATTATTCAATCATTAGACAGACTCGCATTTTGAATTACACTGTTTTTTATCGTTCGTTCACATTCCCTGTCCTGTGATAGCATCATAAGTATTTTAAAGGTGTTATTGTCTTTTTGTTTTGTTTTCTTGAATAAAATGTGACCATGCAGTTCATGTCGTTCTGTTTAATATGGGTTTAGATGAATGTTTTGCAGACTTGGAACCGCTTTGCTGTATTTCCTCTTTCCATTTTTCTTCTAGTTTTAAAAAGGAGCCGCCAGTATTCTACAGGGTTTGGAAAATTTACATTTCGTACACATGCATCCACAATTCCGCATAGATTATTTTTTGTTTTAGGGTTTTACCTTTTGTGTTCTCCTGCTCAAGTATCCTAATTTTGGAAATCCAGTATGCCCTGTAGAATCAATTGCAACTCGTTGAGCCAATAACATTTCTAAATCTGCCATTAATTTTTCCTCGCGTTCTCGTTGCATATCTTGGTTGTATCTTGTTGTGTATTCTGGATTCCAACTCCAAAAATCAGATGCATTGGAATACCGTTGACTCAGTAATATACTTTCATCAGTTTTGGGCAATAATTCCTCATTTTCACTCAAAGAGTTAGACTCAGTGGAACTGGATTCCATGTTAAGAAGTGCTCGTCGCTGGTTTGCCAATGTGTTGCTGAACCCATATATGGATGAGGCTGCCGCTCGTTGACTGAAAACTTTGGCAGTTGACGAAGTTGAAGGTAGTTTCTGTGGAGTTAAGTCAATGAGCGTAGCCCAGTCTAGTCCCGCCTTATCAGAGGACGTAGAAGTTACCACAATGAGCTCCCTAAAGGACGAAATGAGTTTTAATGCTGGATCATCTTCCGGATAATAGCTGAGTATATGATCCCTAAAATCACAACCCTATATACCCATAAATATAACATTTAGTGTCCACTGTTCTAAAATGTCATTTTTGTCGTAAACGGTCTGGAAGTGGTATTAAATTAATATAATTAAATTACTGTAGTGCTTGGGAAAGGATGAAATTGGTAGCTGGGTTGTTTGCAACAGGGGTAAATCCCATATGGGCAAAATATAGTAGTATCAGAAGTGCTTCCATGATCATAAGAGACATCACTGTCTTTCTTTAATTGCACTTTGTGTCTTGCTGACGAAACCCGACCTTGTTGCTGTATTTGGGCACCATCGGCTTTCAAAATCCCTGTCGCACTTTCCTCTGTGACGTCGGAAAGCTTAGAAACGACTACAACTGAAGCTGATGGTGGAGACGGATGGAAACGGCAGGATGAGAAGTCCTTGGCTGAAAAATACTGTTGGCAGTGTGAGCAACAGAAAAAGTGAATCAAAGACCAAAGCCTGAAACAAAAAAACAAATTTTTATGTAGTTTTGGAAAAAACCGAATTAACATTGCAGAAAAGCTATCTTTACCGCCAGTATACTCTTTTCCATAATTTTAGTTCTTTCTTCAAGTCTCGAACAAACTGGTTCAGTGTCCAATTAGGGTCACGCATGTGGCAAGCGTAAATTCTACCCCTACAATCACATTTTACTGTACAACATGGTACTTTAGATGCCACGGTATTAATTAAAAGCTGGCCACAAATAGTGCAACGGAACAATGTGGCAGTAGATGCGTAGTGTCCCAAATTTTCGTCAGGTTCAGGGTCATTCAACGCCGTAATGAGCTGGGTATACAATCTGGATGTTATTCTATCGGATTTATCTATGTAGTTTATACGCGTTTCCAGCTCAAAATTATTGAAAAATTGTAGAATTCGGTGGGTTAACGTCTCGTTCAAACATCCCAAGTTTGGGGACTGGTGGATTATCTGACTGATGTTGGTCGCGGCGAACTGCAGGCATTCCGTAACAAGGTTGTTCATCTGTAGAAATTCGGCCGAGACCATGAGACCAATGACGTTTACGCTATCTGAAAAGTACAATTTGTGCGTTACTTTAAACGAAAAGTAATGCGAAAGAAAAGTAATTAAACGGAAATGTTTAAGAAAGTTGATACCACACAGCGGTCTTTACCCACCAAGAACAGGAGGTTGCTCATATCCTCCATTGCGACTTTTCACCCATTTCATCAACCATTCGAATACGGCAATATCACAGTGTACTGATATATCCATGTCCCTTAGTCGCTGTCCCTTCACCGTGACTTTCGTGAAGTATCCCATTTCCTTTACAAGAATTGATTGAAAGCAGTAAAAGTCCTTCTTTAACCCTTTCGCCTCGTCACAAACATGAATAATTATTTCAGGTTCCGGTTCCTTTCCTTCAAGATCTGAGACTCCAGGCCGCTTTAGCAATTTACTTTCCTTGGAGTTTACCGCGGCACTGGCCCCTTGTTTTCCATATCCGCCCTCGGATGTGCTGGGCGTGGAGGCATTGAAAAGTGTAGAAGATGCTACTGTATCACTAGACCGTGGAGACAGTGGTGTTACTTCAGCAGAAATGACCGGAGTAGCTGCAAAATCTTTAGGACTGGTGACACATGAGATGTTCAGGGGCTTTTTGATACGCTCCTTGCTACTCCCCGATTGATTTAAGGACGCAGTAAGATAGGGTAAAATAGAATCAAAAAGACCCTCGTTCGCTAGCGGCTCTAAATCACGGGTCATAACAGCTTTCAGCTCTTTCCAATCTCCATATTTGTCTTTCCAATTTTCGAGGAATTCTGAAAAATCAAATGGGCAATTTTCTGAGGGATTGTCTACTGCCAGCTTGGCCCGATAAGCGTGCAAGAGAAAATCTAGAGTTTCCTTAATCTTTGCATTTTGACTTCCTTCTCCAGTGCTGCTAAGACTTTTACTAGCTTCCTGTCGTGCCATTTTTTTAACTGGTTAGAACTAATTATTTCAGCCCCATAAAAATGTATATATATTGAAAATGAAAAGTACGGCAGGAATGTTTATCTCACCCAGGAAAATGGATACCTGAATAGCTTACATTTGCATACATGGGCATTAGCAAGTTTATTGATCCAACTTTGGTTGACTCTGCGTTATGCCATTACTACTACTACTGTCCTACCGGACCAACTGTGTTCCATCTTTACGGAAACCAAAAAAAGGGAAAAAGTGAGAACAATTTTTATTTGTTGGTTCTAGCATTATTGATAGACTAGACATTTTAGCCAAGAAGCTCACTATCTTTACTTCCTTTCTTTGCATTTTCTTTGTTATTTTTTCTTTCATAAATGAAATGAGCTCCAAGTAGGCGTTTATTGATGTTTACTTGTTTACCATTTATTATGGACTTACACACCGATATTACACACATTATAATTTAAAACCTTTTTTATAGGCATTTGTTTCTGCAACAAGCAAGCAGCGCAGACTTCGCAGAATTCACGCCACACCGCAGCGTTTTAAGAACTGTTATTCGTGTTTTCAACGCTCCGTACATCATTTTTTTGTTGTGTTCAACGAAGTATTTGGTTGCTCTGATGTCATTTTTGCATGATTCAAGTATGATTGCCGATTACAAACTCTAACTGAGATAGCAAAAGTCCACGTACATTTTACCGATACATTCAGGTCAGGTATGTAGATATTCGCTATTTCAACTTATGATACGTTGCGTAAACCAACATATATCAGAATCAGAGGAAGCCCACGTAAGCTTAGCATTGCATTTCTTTTTTGCAACTGAACAGACCAGACGCTGTTTTGCCGTTGTGTTGCCGCAAATGAGTCATACCGTATGTGTGAAGATCATCGACAGCAATTCTTGCGAACACTATGTGCACAAAAGCATTTTCATGTGTAATAACAATGGAGTGGGACGTGTACTTGCGACGCTGATTACCTGGTCTATAATGTAAGTAAATGCTACATTATAAGCTATACATCACAACAATAACATAAACATTGGTCTTGTGTCATTATAACATGTGTAGAAAAACGTTTGACATTTATCTACAGAAAGTATACGAAATGTATTGAATAACGGGAAAGGAAAAGTATATAAAAGTGAGCCCAAGTCCAATTAAAACTGTTCAGTAGTTTCACTGCTTAATGTTGTTGTAGACCTCCTGATTACTGACTGTTGAGTTTGAATTTGACATTAGTGACATATCTAAAGACAGTGAATGGCGATTGCTCATTGCTCACGTTCTTTTCAAAAGCGTACGAAGCCAGCAGACCAAACGAGTTTTTATACCAAATCCGTTCTAGTTCCAGCAGCTTGTTTTTCGCAATTTTCCTGCTCTTTTTCATTTTAGACTGGTAAAGCGGTGAGGCTGCACGTATAGACAATGGATACTAACGAGAAAACTATTTTGGCTAAGGACGCGCTGAAAGATAAAATTCAAGGCATCATATATGGTGAGTAAGGGATTTGGGATTTGCAATTGGAAAGTGTTATTATTGCTGCGCTTGTCATACTTAAAAGTGTTATCTAAGATTCCCACACGTTTATAACTATCAAAACAAATGGGAAGTAAATCCGTACTTGTAACAAGGGCATAAGTAATAGCGAAAATATTGAAGTAGAACCAATGATGACGTGAGTGCATTTTATTGATAGGTGCCGCTATTGGAGATGGTTTAGGACTGGCAACGGAATTTATGGCTAAGGAGCAAGCCAAAATCATGTATGGAAATGGTCCAATAAAGTTCGGAGAGGCGGACGGGTAAGCGAACTTTAATGTGTCCTTAATAAATAGAACACTTTCGACTCAAATTACTATGGGCTATGCAGATAATGGACTTTTTTGGGCTGAACTGGTGATTTTGCAGACATGAATTTTGGCGTGATGGCGTTCGAAATGGCTGGTTTGATAATGACTTTACAGATGATACAGGTACTGTACTATATGAATACAAATTAAGTAAACAATTCTCCTCTTCTTCCGCTCTCTAATCTCAACTGTCGTTCTCCTTTCCGGGAATGTGAAGCTATTCTATGAAGTTATGTATTTAATGTTATATCCCATGGTGTTTATGTATGCATCTTTTATTGCTGATAGATCAACAACTCCTAATTTTGCAATGCCTACTAGCTGATAATGGCACGTTGAATCCCCTTCACATCGTATACCGTATTAAAGAATGGTGTCGTATTGGTTTCCCGGAACTAGACGACAAACTCCCAAATGGAATTGGTTTCACGGTGGGAAGCACCTGTTCGCATCCAGAAGTTTTGTCAGATCCACTTCGAGCCGCTTATGATGTTTGGAACAGCAATAAACGAGATTTGGCTGCTAATGGAGCTCTTATGCGAACTGGTATAGTGGGAGCGCCCTTCTTTTGGAATGAGCGGAAAGTGGTGGAAAACGCTATGATGGCAGCAAAGGTAACACACGCGGATCCAAGGTGAGTATTTTGTCTAAACCAAAAAGCAAACGAGAAAGCTTATTTGTTTGCTCTGCCTTGAATGTGGTATTTACTTTGGCTTGACTGTAATTGACAGATCCGTGACAAGTGCGGTAATTGTGAGCGTCATAATTTCGCAACTTTTACGAGGGCATCACGCAAATAAACAAGATTTATTGACGGAGGATGATGAAGGTAGTGTCACTGACAGGAAATACTTTACAGAGATGATTGAGTTTGGGTCCAATAGCGATAGTGGGTATTTAGAAAAGTTCTCAGGTTTCCCTAAGCCTTCTGCAAAACCTCTAAACAGTCCACTTCAGAACAGAATATTACGTCAAATTAGACGTGGTGCCGCGTATCTAACGGGCCAACCAATGCATCCGATATTTGAAGCAGATTTCAAAATTCCTCAGCATCCTAATGTCGATTTGGAGAGATTTAATAATCCTGCTCCTATAAGGCCTGATGTAAAACCGATGGCAGAATATGGCGATGACGACAACATGATGAAATTATGTAGAAGCGTGGTAAATAAGTACAAATTTCTCGTGGAGGCTAATTCCCTATGCCCTTCTACTGCGGCAACCAAAGAGGAACTGGAGCACACAAAAGATGACGAAACGAACACTCTCAACTGGGTAGAACAGCTTTATCAGCACTGCTTTCCGGACTCCATATCATCCTTAAAATTAAATGAACGAGGGAAAATTGGCTACGCATTCAAATGTCTGGGGGCAGCGTTGTATCTTGGAACACGAAAGCAACCTGAGGAAATGACGTCTTCCGAGTTCTTTGAGCATCTCATTACGGAGCTTCTCCTTGAAACGGGGGATGCTGATACAAACTGTGCAGCAGCTGGAGCTGTTCTGGGATGCAGGCTAGGAAAATCAGGTTTGCCAAAAAAATGGGTGGATGGCCTCCGGCACAAGGATTTCCTGGAACGAACATCAAATGAGTTGTGCAGTATCATCTTCGCAAGCATGGAGAAAGAAGAAAAGTGAAAGTGAAATAAAAAATGTAACGACAAAATAAAAGATTTCCCCAAACGGAAATGAGTCCCGATATCAGGTTTATACAGTGGAAATAAAAAAAATATTTATTTTCTGCTTGATGTACTACGTGGTCCAGCCACTTTTATTCGTTTTCCCGTGCCCCAAAAATAAACATTACCTAACATGTATATATCGCTTATAGATAATATATACAATACTGTTTAATAAATCTCAATGCACAATTCATATACGATAAATACAACAAATCAAAGGAGTACTTATAAATTGCATTTATTACCCACATGAAACTAGCAATCTTCACATTATCTCACATTTACATTCACATATATCGCATTTACAGTGCACATATATATGAGCATATTTGATATTATGCAAACCTTAATAAATCGCGAGTGTATTGATACATGTAAGATGCAAGAAAATAAGGGAAACTGCAACGACTCAAAGTATCTCTGAAAGTGTAACAATTACAATAATATTTTACAGTTACAATTTGCTGGACCTTATAACGTCATGTAGGTACCTATTTGAAACCATGTTATTCTTACATAATAGACTGCAATATATAATATTATATGGGTAATATAACTGTCAATGACACATCATATAAGCAATTGCGCAGCGTTTCCTCGCGTGTGGCGTTTTGTTTATGCTTGACAATACTTGTATTTGCTGTGCTTAGAAAGCAACACTTGTAAAATGTTGGAAACATTGACACTTGGCAGGTTGTTACACAAAACATCTAAACAAGGGTATCGTGTAGAACACGCCGTCTAAAAGAACACTGCTTGCGTCACATTCCGGATTTTCATCCATTGCTTGCACCTGCATGCAACACTACGACTTAATTATTTTGCTTTTCATAAATGGTAACATTGTTGAAACACATTAATGACAAGAATACGGACTTCCAGTTGGTTACCAAATGATAAAACTTCTGTATTTTTTAATCGCTTAACCTGATGCAGTCGCGTATCACACAATGGGTAGTTAGTGCAAATTTTCGAATTTTGCAGCTCATACAAAATGCTCTAGGTATTTGGGTATTTTATTTTTACAACACAATATGTGTTTATTTTACTATTCATATCTATACTTAGTACCTATTTTTACAATGTGCCATATGCCATATTAATGCAACTAAAAGTATTTCATGAAAAACATGTTGCTGAAATTCATACACAAGTGCATAAATTTTCCAGTTTTATTAGAATTCAACTGAATACTGCACAGTGGAACTTTTTTAAAAACAGTACACGACCTATTCACATTTAATGCCGTGGTGAAAAGTGAAAATGGACAGATAGGTTGATAGGTATCCTTAATAATTTTTGGACATTGTAAAATTCTTTACAAGACTCCCAATACTAATAATTAATTAAAATAGTTTATAATATAATTCAATAAAATTATTTCATCTGTGCTTAATTTTTTGACACCTGGGTTTATAATTGCAGGAAAATAAGTTTCATAAATTACACCTTTTTAATTTTATTGTTTTAAATATTGGTACCATTTATACTTGTGTACATTTTATAGTAAAATACTATTTAAGGGTACTGTTTCCCACATTTTATATGTTCAATTGTTCATACCTATATTCTTACTAATTCTTAATAGTATTTCAATCTAATGAACTCTAGCTGTTATTTATATATATATACATTTGCTTTATTTTATGGCCTACGAAATGATAATTAAATCTAATTGTGTTAATACACTTTAGCATATAAAATTATCTTTTCGTTCTTTGCAAACACTGAAAACAATAGCTACTTTAATCTGTTCACAACGATAGCGTTGTGGTGTACTGTGTTCGACTGGAAGATTATTTTAAATGACATTTTATTTCTCGTGTTGGTTACTTTATGACTGCTGATGTACAACATTATTCTACTCATAAACTGTACTGGAATGAGTATTTTTAAAGTGCACATTTTTCACTACAAAATTTGATTGCTCCTTTTGTTTCCATTAAGAAATTGAAAAATAAAACGATATTGAAAATGGAAGATCAAATTAAAAGTTACCCAATTAAAATGAATATTATCGCAGAAAGTGTGAGGTGTGACATTTAGAAATTTGGTCAGGCTGTGGTACAGGAAGTCGGTTAAGATATCTGGGGTGAAATGCGCCAAGCGCAGCTTCATTTGTAGAGGAATTATTCCAGTTCCATGGGTCTGGAGAACTTGATCGTCTTCCGAAAGGACCCCCAGCAGGACAAAAGCAACAACAGCAAGGAATACCTTCATCGTCATCGTGGCGAGGGTGTCTCCCACCAGCCCTATCAGTGTAATCTCCAGCTCGGTTGAAACAATTGCAAGAGCCTTCGCTAGAGTCTTGAGGGGCGTAACGATTATTCCGCTGGGAATAGCCACCACCCTGTCGATGGTGTGGATTTGGCACAGATAAATGATTTGGAACAGACAGGAAACGTGTACTCCCACTACCAACCGTTGGGGCTGCAGTGCGCTGCTGGTAATGATGTTGCAAATGTAGGGTTCCGCCTCCTCGACCTCCGCAGTTGTTTGATGAGCCACCGCTAGTGGAGCCGGCATAACCTCTGCGGGAACAACAGCAGGAGCACGGATTTCTAAATGAGTAAACACAACAACCACAACAGGTCGCTGTACAGGTACGACAAGAACGAAATATATTCCAATTTGGCAGAAACGACAGAAAATTGTGTCTTTGAAAGCGGACGAAGGCGGATCGGTTGAGACGCCAAGAGACCACTGGATTGATGGCGGAATGGGCATGTCCCAAGAAAAGGGCGAAGGGTATTAACAATCGCACCAGACTAGAAAAACAAGAAAGTATCTTACATTCAGTGTGCAGATAAAGTTTCAATTTTGTTATTGTCGTTGATAGCAAAACTTTTGAAACAAAAAATTCAAATGTTGCATAGTTGAACCAGCCGAATGAAGACAATTAGCTTGTATGCTTATTTCTTTGAGTTATTTCGCAAATGCATATACTTGCTGATTTTTAATCTGATCCGTCTGATAGGTTGGTCGAGCGACATTCTTTAGCTAAAGGTGGATTACCTCACATCATAGATACAAGCCACAAGCATGATAACTAACAAAAAGCACGTGAATGAATCCTCCACATGAGTTTCATGAACAACCATAATGCACATTCGTTGACGAAAAAATTGTGACAACGCAAGAAATATATACAATTATTATGTTGTCTTTTCAACCTGATCCTGTTGACGTCTATACATGAATAGAAGAATTTTGACATTTTCTTCTCATGTGGTATTATTTCTTTCTCCGTTGTCGGATAATAGTACGTACGTCATCGACGAGGTTCGCCTATCTTTCAGCGTTAGTTAATAAGTAGGTACTTTTGTATTATGTAAAGGGGTAAATAATAAGGGTTACGACTTACCATATATAGATATATCGTTGCTACGAAAACATAGGAATATATACTTTAGCAGGGATATAGCTGGGAATGAATGATAAGTTCTAGATAGAGCATTTAACTCTACAAAGAGAAGTTTAACGGTTCATAAACTTTTTTACGATGTATTTTACAACTGTGGCAGCCAGATATGGGAGTTACTTATAGAAACGTATGTTAAAACTTTTCATTTCACACTTCATGTTGCACACTATGGGTGACTTATTCAATTCAGTCAGGTATAGATTTACAGATTAACTCTCTTGCAGCATGAGGCTTAGAATATGAAAACTATTTAGAGGAAAACAAAACATGTTCATTAAAATTTAAAATGGTAAACTCTAAAACGTATTGCAATTGTTGCTCAGCTTTCACTGTTATGTTATCCTCTTCTGTTCCCGAACAAAGCATTAAACTACGATGAATACAACGCGCAACGTGTATGTTTTGATTTACATCGATGGAGCACCATGAAACTTGACGATTTCATAACTAAATGAGCCGATGGTTACAACGCTTTCCAATTTTATCTTGACGAAAATGTTTTTCTGGTAAAAACCTACACAGGTTTTACCTAATAAATGTCAACTTTTCTGAACATCAAGGCTATAATGAGCATGCACATGTACAATACTCCGCAAATGTACAATTAATATTAATATTCATCGCAGCTGAAACATGGCTAACTGACTTTCTTTCTATTGAGAAAAATAAAGCCTAGTGAAAGTAGAAAATTAAAATCCATAAAGAGACGCTTTGTTGTGACGAGACTCAAACTTTTGTTAGCTTTCCGTTTATGTATGTACAATCTATGGTAGGCAATGCATACAGTTTAGATTTTTGGTACGACGGAACTTTCAACGATGTATAAATATTCTTGTTGTAGCGATTCAGGTCTTCTCATAAAAGTGAATTAGTTGCTCTCTGAATTTATGACACATTTGGATACTTTTTAAAAGACGTGCAAATTTTATTTAAGAATGTAAGAGTTTGATCTCTTTATAGCTGTATTTCAATTTGCTTGAACTGGAAGACTGAAACCAATGGACAGTATTACTACAGATGCTTCTTATTCCTGTATCTCTCTGCGTTCCTTCTAATAACGATTCAAGCAAACATGTTTTGAAGCTTTTGAAAACTACATAACGTATTCATAACGTATTTATTCCAATTTTAGACTTGCCAATGTAACTTTTGTTCGAATTTAGCAGTTTGGCAGTACCAGTTAGTCACTGGCAAAATACTTACTTCAACGAGTTCAGTGTTTATTCCTGCCAAAAATGCGTAGTTTTAACGAACATCAACAAGTTGCCCCTATTTAGATTTTTTTGTCTAATTATAACTCTGACTGTGAAAAGTGCATAGATATGCAAATTGCAATTATTCGCTATAATGTGCAAAATACATCCTGCAACATGGTTTTACAATAAGGAAAAGTTCCATTCTTTGTGTATAATAAGTTATGTAAAATATACGGTATACTAATTAGATACACGACGATGGTTAATGGCTGTTGAAACTAACTTCCGACTACACTGTTAAACATTTCCAAAAAGACCTCCACACATGACGTGTTAGTGGCAATAAAATTATTAGGAGTATTTAGGCATTTCCTGAATTTCGTGAATTTCATTACAGGAGAAAGTCACAGACCGGGAAATGTAAGCAAGGTGCTGTGTAATTTTTGTTTATATTGCATTGTGCATGTTTATTACTCAGCATCGGCATTTTAATACGTACTATTCGCAATAATAAAAGTAAACTCACGATCAGTAAAGTGTGTATATGTATGTTTGAACCAACATTGCATTTTGCATTGTGTGATTATTTACTGATCATTTGATACATATACTATACAACCGAACAAGTTCAATGACGTGCGTTGAACTTGAGTAAACTTCCTGATTACACGTTAGTATTTTCTATGAAAATACGTAATAAAAGTATGCATCTGTAAATAAATGTTGAGTAATATGTCGTTACTTGCCTTTTATAGGAAAAACAATAATGTGGCTGATAATTCCCATAAAGATTTGTAATAGAAAGATTTGTTTATAAATTGTACGATTCAACAAACTACCACCGTAGTGGTTGGTCGATTACCGTTGCGGATTTGCTAACGCTAATTTATTTTGAATTTTAAATTATGATACACTAGTATCAAATCGTTCCGGATTTAGTATATGATTTGGTATTTAGTACTTTGTGATTATCTATTAGTGGAGAATTTAGAGACTTCATGACTTCATCCCCTCGACCCCAATTTTCATGTAACAGTTAAACATATGCCCATAAACATATCATCATGTTGACGTAATCTATCAAACTTTTGTCATGTTCGAGCCACAAGTGTACTATATGTGTATTATGAAGGGTTATCTATTATGGCGTTCTTATGCTATTATCAACGTTACTTCTAGCATAAAATTATGTGTAACCTAAATTTTATTATAAAAATATATTTTAAACTTGTATTTACAGTCTTTTAGCAATGCCGATGTACGTTTTCATAAAGTATGGCAGAAAAACCGAAACAATGCAGTTGGCATTTGGATTCTCATCGTCGACATTAGAATTCTCAATTCTTTCTAAATTCTCTGATAAAACCTCGCTTTCTCTCAATTCTCTCTAAATACAGCATATAACACTATACAGCATTGCTCAGTCAAGTCCTTACATTGATCAAAATTATTATTAAAGTGTATTAATAACTTGTATTCACTTTTGTAATGGTTGTCGCATTTGGAAAATAATTCCTCGGTAAGAAAATCTTTTCTGCGTTACAGCGGAAGTAAAAACTACCAAAAGAGCTCGTGCATTGTTTTTCCTTGCATTATTCCATTAAAACTCAAGATAGTTTTATGCCAGTGCCAGTTTTTGTTTTTGGTTCAACGTATAAAATGTTTTATAGTTATTAATGTATTACATGTTCAGAAATATATACGTACACATATGTTGTTTCACCATTGTTTTAAACTTATACACTGAGTCGTATGGTTGTTGTATTTCTTCGTACGCTCATGATGTGTTTACTCCTTTTGAATAATGCAGTAACATGACTGTCATGTCATCGTCGTACGTTTTATTATCACGGAAATGAAAAAGTCGGAGAAGTTACAACCGAAACGAAAGATCGAGGAAGAGCAAACCCAGAATGAACTTACGATTTCTCCGTGACGAACATTTCCCAGAGAGCACAGGCAACATACGGAGCCCAACAAAAGACAAAAACACCAGCCAACGCAGCCAGTAGATTGGCAGCCCTTCGTCGGCTGCGAAACGACTGCGACGAGTACGTTGGTAAAAGCGGTGGTGGTGCTTTCCCTAGACTTAGTCCATGATGATGATGAGTCGTGGAGGAAGATGCCAGTTTTTTCCGGAGTTTCCTGTGAGCCCGTATAATGGATGTCTCACGTCTGGCCGCACGAAGTGTACTATTTTTATGACCACCACTGCTACTCCCGCCATTGACACTTGCATTGGAAAGTTTTGCGGAGCGAGGTGTCGCCAAGGATTTCACACCTCGGTAGCTGCCCTGGCTCACGTTATTGTGGCTGTGAAGTTGTGACAGCTGGCGGAATGATTCCAAATCAGCCTATTGTTTTGTCGCCAGTTAGGGTTGTCGTGTTGCGTATGTAGGAAAACAAGAGAAATAGAAAACCAGATGAGGAAATGGAATTAGGTTGATGATTGCTCATAAATATATTATTACTTGTAATAGAACGCGAATAAAACTCGCTGTCATTTAGTACATTACAAAATACATAAAACCACAAACGACCAAGCAGCCTATAAAACTATCCAGCAAGGAAAAACTTTATTCTTTCCTGTGTACTCACAATCGCGGCAAAGAAACTCAAGATTAGCATCTTCCTTTCAACAGCAACAGCGCGAACATCTATTACATTTTAAAGCGTAATGCAGATAAGATGGGTAGGCTTGTTTTTAGTATTGATAAGCTTCGTGTAGTATAGTATCGCGGAAATAAAATGTCATATCAAATATATTATTAATTCGACTACTGGCGTTGATAAGTCTTCTTTTTAAATTAAAAATGAGATATGAAGAACCGGAATACAGAAACCAGTCAAGTTGTAACTCTGTGTCATTTTGCTTTAATCTTTCCTACCAAAGATGGTCTTACATATCCTTCTAAAGGTGAAAGAGATAAAAGGGAAGTAAATTTTTGGGAAAATGTATCCATCCCATCTCTTTGTAAGTAAGTTGGTTCTTAATGAAAATTGGGAGAACTATGCAGCATGTAACGACTTGAGCATTATGTGTACACGTATTACACTGAATTACAGTAACGATGCGTATCAAGCTCTTATTATTCAGGATGTTTCATTATTCGGTGAAAATAAGGAGGTGTGGTGTTACTTATAACTTTTGTTGCTTCCACGATACAATACAAGACGTACAATAGAACAAGGCTGGAAGTCGTCGAGTGTAACATTGCATCTCTCGATTTCATTCAGTCATTACAAACGGGACGTCGTACAAGCGTCGTCGTAATCATTGTAGCTACTTAGAAACCTTATCCGAGATAGAAATGCACGGTCGGTCGGTCGGAACAAACTTATTTTTGCTTTCATCCCGCTCCCACATTACCCGATTCGAAAAGTACCACTAGTAATCTCTCATGGGAGGAGATTTACTCTCTCAAAAGAAGGATCACCAGGATGGAGCAATTAACTTGGTGTAGCTCAGAGACTATAACGAGTAGACAGACAGGAGGAGGGAGCGAAGCGGTCTTAAAAAGGGTACTACTAAGGAAAGTATCTTTACATTCTTCCATTTCCTCCCAGCGCACCCAAGGGTTAAACTAAAAGCTGATGAAAACAGGAAAGTCTATAAAATACAGAGAGACCTTTGTTCTGTTAGGGGAAGGGATTTCCCCATAAGGGCGAATCCAGGAATCAATTTTATACATGTAAAGGTTCTCAAAACCTTCTGTACACATATTGTCGTCGAACAATGGTGACTGCGGATGCTGCATAGACACTCCAACCAAGCCATGGCCTGTTACATTTTACGTTACATTTTGAGCGGAAGGAACAGTGTAAACAAATTGCCAACATAATATTGAGTTATAATGCGATGATAACAGTTTCCTGGAATTTCAAACAAATAATAAAAGGAAGGCAAGGACTCAAGTGTCATATTATGCTCGCATTTGCATGAATTACTCATTAAACGGACCTCGCCGCAAACCACACACCACACTCTACTTTGCACACTCATATTAATGCGGGTTCCTGTATACACAACGAAGGTGCCTATGTATGCCGTGTTGTTATGTATTAAGAATATAATGAAATTGCAGTATTTGTAACTGTTGCTAGTAATCATGAGTGGGTTTGTTGTGCCAGAGAAAGAACAAACACTGTCGGTGATAAGTGACAAAATCAAAACTCATTTTCGTGGCAAGTTCGGCGCAGAAATCTGATTTTACTTTGTGGAGTGTACATCAAGTGTAAAAATTAGCTAATATTTACATACAAAAGTTGAATTCTCCAGCATTCTCCTTTGTACACCCTTCATTAATTTCCATTAATTAAACGCGCTGCTAACGCGTCATTCCTCTTCGTGGAGAAAGTAGTGTGTTTCGTGTCGTAACAAGCGTGGGCAGCATTCTCCTTTTCATCTCCCCTCTTGCAAAGTAGTAATGTCAATAGAAGAAAATGGAGCCTCCTTGTTCCCCCTTCAAGGAGAAGTGTAAGTAATCTCATAGGAAAGTTCAAATGGCAGTTAACCTCAAAGTCGGAGTCTTATTAAAATCCTGGAAGACGAGGTGTTCATCCATGCACCACAGAGTTTTTCATGTTTTATGGACGTTTCACTCTCTGCTCCATGTACACCACTGTGGTAGACCCTATCAAGTCCTAAGTTAGCTTTTCATCTTCGGGGGCATCCAACATAACAGGATTTTCTGTATCTTAGACAATTTTTAATGTACTGCCACAGGAGAAAGTCAGAGTAAGATAACATTGAGTTTATCCTTGGGCTATTATCTGAAAAACTAACTTATTGCCTATCTGTATTATGCTTATCTGTATATAGTGGATATGTGCATCACAAGTTGGACGATTTATTGAAGGTAAAAAGGCAGAAGAATTGGGCAATTTTTCTACATTCTATCAATATTTCTTCTTGTTGATTCATCCTCCGCAACTCAAAAAGCAGAAATCAGAAGCCTTTGACGTTCTCAATCTTCCCGCTTGTTTACCCTTTACTCTGTTTGAAAACATGATTTTCAGAGTTTCTCTGGAAAAAAGCTGACGCTCTTCACTGCAGTCGTGCACCGCAAGGTATTTTTACATGCTGACAAATATCAAACAGCTAATGTAGTCTTTGTGTGAACTTTATCTCTCGGGGTCTGTATGTATGAAACACAAAGCGGAACTTTTCCCTTCAAAAAGCAGTAGCATTCTGAATTAGTTTGTATGTGCATAACTTCTCCTGGTAGAGGCGTAAACATTGCAGTTGTCTGCTTTGAGAAAATATCAAAACGAACTCGATGCAAACTATTCTCCTGTATAAAATATATATGTTTTACTTACGAATGATGTATATACAATATATATCACGTGAATATAGATCATGGAGAGAATGGCAACTGATACACAATCCAACTATAAAGTTAAATACAAAAAACTACTTGACTATTTTTTTTTAATTCACAAAGGCTAACTCTGTCGAGGAAATTATAACGAAAAGTACTTGCAGTTCGTAACAGTAAATTAGACGCAAGTATAAAAAAAAGTATGGGTAATTTAATTTGTATAGTCACTATATAGACCCCGTTATCGCATTTATATGACAGAAACGTTAAATCAATCCGGTCACACAATTCTTTATAGCTCCTCCAAAGTAGGGAAGTTTCTCGGTTGCCATTCTATTCGAAATTTACAGTCATCTGAACAAACAACCTCTCACGGATAATAAATTACAATTGTGACCGGAACAACTTGACAGCACAATTTGCGCAGTGGCCGTCCCACGTCGTAGATGCTACAACTCTATCGTGTATAGCGAAAGCAGGAAGACGTCAGTCTTTTACGAAATGTAATCATGCTTAAAGATTAAAGAGCCATCTTTATTAAATAAATGACGTGCCGTTATTTCTCCACAGTTTAAAGACTACTATATAGTGTTGTGGTACCTCTCCATACCAGCTTTAATGTGCCCATCATATTTCCTGTGACGTACAATGAAGATGATGGTCTTGGCGTGTGAAGAGGAAAAGTGTCATCTGTCATTATTTATACATATTTAAGTTTTATAAATTCAATCTTTAGTTACTGCTGGGGGTTGCACCGAGACAATTTTAGAACTCTGTTGAACATCAAATGACAGACAAGGACAATAATAAAGAGTTTGGCCGTGTCTGACAACGAACTGTGCTTAATGGTAAATTTCTTTGATAAAAGCGCTTCAAAGATGTATAGGGAAAGAAAAGAAAATTTATACGAAGAATGTAAATAGTTTGGTACAGAGAACGGAACGAGAATAGAAACTATATCGAAAAGAAAGCTGGCCTGAGAGAAAAGCAAAAAAGTAGTGGGGAAAGGAATGGAGTATTTATTCTATATTTCTACATAAAGAGGGATCCTTCTGGTTACCATCAGTTAAATACACATCAGAAAAGGAGATACCGAAAACCTGTAGAAGAAACTCGAGCATGCAAAAAATTCTCTTCAACCACAAAAATGTGGACGACCACACAAAGGAGTGCGAGATATGAAGAGACCTTTCTGCCTCGATAAACTCTCGTCCTCCTTCGAAGATTTTATCACTTTTCCATATTTTATTCCTGCGTGCATCCTGAACAACGGTCCCAGTCCCAGTACGTTTTACTTTCTTCATGAAAGCACTAGGAAACAGGGAGACCAAGCACCGGTAGAAATTGAAGTATAAATGGTACAAAACGAAGTAAGATAAATCTCTGCTGATGTACTTTACAAGTTCAATGTAAACTTGTACACTCGCTTTTCTGCTGTCAAGTTGTAATAGGCCAATATAGACTTCCCGAGGACGGAAGAGGATGTGTTACGAGTGAGAGAAAGGGAGTAGAGCAGAGCCATGAATCGTTTCAATGAACTCTTTTAAAATTATGGTTTACGAGGAAAGTAAAGTGTATGTGGCTCGGCAAATGGAAGTGTGCTTTTCATCCGATATGCACATTTTGAGAATAAAATCTAATTTCTTCATCACGTGTTTGTTGTTTTGTAAGCTTGCGAACGATTGAACTGGACCGTCGTCGTCGTCAGTGAGTCAGATTCCAAAATAGTGTACGTATCGCACTAAACAACTTCCCTACACCGCACTACACTGTCGTGTAAGTCGTACGTGACTGCAGGGCAACGTGATATTTACTACGGAAATACAAATAATAGAAGTCTTTCTTTGTTTGTTCATGAATGTTTTCTTTCCAATTTCGTTTGTAGGGAAAGTGAATAGATGGACCAGTGCGTGGGTTTTTCTAACTCAAAGGATTTACCTTCGGTACATGTTTGCGCAAACAAAAAGGATATGGTGATCTCTTTCCGGTATTGCACTCTTTTCAAAGGTACCAAAAGGAGTGCACAGTCGTTATGTTATGATGGTAAGAGTCATTATTCATTACTCTCGTTTGTAGTTATAAATTTTGGGTATTGCTAATGATGCAGTAATGTAGGAAGTTCCGTACATCTTAATGGAATATTCATTTATACAATATGACAAAGTCGTAGTTAAACGATGTTGTACTAACATGATGCTATTGTGTAAAGGTTTCCGTAATATTAGCAAAATAAAAAAGCAGTACATATAACGAAGGTTATGTATGTATTAGTTAGTGAAAGATGGTAAAGGTATAGGCGGGGCTCATATTTCTTAAATACGTTTATTTTAATAAACATAGAGCATATCATTTTATCGTCTCACTATTTTGGTGTGGATCGTGGGTGCAATACAACCAAGTACTAACTCTATGTATCTAGACTGTTTCATCGTTTTAGATGGACGCTAAAGTACGACAGGAGTACAAAAAATACACGAAACGGCACGAGGTCGAGTGATAAGGAAGAGATGATGTTTTATGGGAACAAACTACTTCCTAAGGTACCCATTTATTTGTATTGCAAAGAGCACAGCATGAATATAAAACAACACATTTTTGTTCTTGCTCGCCGTACTATTCTATCTTTAAATTGAGGGGAAAGTGTGTTTACCGTTTCACCAACCCAGTTTGTTTTACAAATTACATCAACGAAGCGCACTAAATTCAAACACATGAATCGACTAAACAAGTTACATAAATAAGCCTTACTTTCATCAAAGAAACACATGATGATGCGGATGGTTAAAGTTTGAAGGGAAACGAAAAGCGGAGGAGGCATTTCTTTGTAATTATGAAAAATACAATATAAACAACAACGTGTCTTACAACTCGTATATTACACACGTGGCATATGTGCCTGTTCCCGTGTTCCCTCATTCTCATCGTAACGGTGATGGGTAGACGGAAAAGGCAAAGGGTAAAAGGGATAACCAAAAGTATCTTAATTATATGAGTGTAATGTAGCATGCATGCTCGGTACATACAAATATTAGTTTGTATACTACTGCAACGAGTCCCGTAGTCATGAGTCAACTTGGCATTTCATTACCTCAATTTGCATGCGAATGTAAACATCGTCATCATCCGAATTGGGATCACAGGGTACTAGTTTGCAGGATGGCCTAGGATGGTCACCAATTCCAGATGCAGGGTTGCTTGTTGCCGAGCCATTTCCAGTACCAGCGCTGCCACAAACGGAAACCGCGAGGTTATTCCTAGACGGAAGGAAAGTTGTAGTGCCATTACCGCCGTTATTGTTTTCATTGCTGTTTGTATTGCTATTATTGGAAGCATCAAGAGATGTGGCAGACCCGTACGGTTTGATTATTCCCTCGTCTCCTGGCTGTGGAGAGCCCGATCCTTGTTGAGGATTCAACGGATTGGGTATTATGTTGTTGGAAGGGTCCCTCGCCACTATTATGACTTGCTTGGGTCTTGGTCGACTGGCTATTCGTTCTCCGGACGCGGCTCCACTAGAAAGCACTTGAAGTTGTGTTGTTAGTTTATGACTTACCGATGCATGACACGCGGCCACTATTAAAGCTGGAGATACAAAAGCTGTTCCAAGGTAGGTGGCTGCGTAGGCCACTTGAATTCCCATATTGGTCCACCGTTCCACACAAACGCCACCTTGACTCAATTGCTCCCAGTCAGAAGAGTTGGTTCTCTGCGAAAATTTCATTAGACAAGTTTTAATTATCAAAGTGCTTCAGAAAACTAAATTACACAATCAATAGATCATGCAAAAAGACCATTCCGGAGCAGAGGGGCAGGATGACAACTGTGACTGACGTCCAATGAAAGGCAGGCGTATCATTTCAACTGTCAATCCTGTTAAAATTGGCCGTTGAAGTGTATAATGCAAAATGCAAAGCTTTCTCTTTGTTTACAGAATCGATTTTTATCGTGGATAACTTCTCATAAGTTGTGGTTACCTACGTACACCGTAGCATCCATCGCCCCCACTCACCACCGCGTTTCCCAAGTGCAACTGCGTTCCATGTTAAATTTCCTTTTTCGTACACAATGCACTCTGTTCTCAAAATAAATGCGTCTTACACAATTCATCAAATACCAAAAAAAAACTGACCACTGACGATGATGAGAAATTCAAGTGCCAAAGTGCCAATTAAATTAATTTTATTGATTACATTATACGACCATGTGGGCACCTGCAGCTTAATAATACTTACGTCAAGCTCCATTGTTGTAGCAGTCTGATGGGCAGCTGTCCACACAAACATAGAACTGTCATTCCACTGTCGAGCCCACACTGTGGGAGCAGCCACCAAACTTGCAAGAATCCATATGCTAACCATTGACATTGCCACAAACCTTCGATCTCGAAATCTGACAACAGAAATGTGGAAAATGTGGAGTACATCAAAGTAGGACAACAAATATAGGTACAAGTACAACACTTTTAAAATATATAATCTAGTCTTATGAAGCATTTTCTCTACTTATGTGCTGTCGATAATAATACAAATGAAAAGTGCAGGTACACCATGTGCCGTTTTTGTTTTCTCGCAACGATATTTATTGCAAAAAATAATAATGTGGCTTCC